>WWET01003536.1:38655-51877 GCA_011038615.1 Limnodynastes dumerilii | reverse complement strand
TTAAATGAGGGTGGGAGGGCGGACTAGGCGGCCATAAGCTTCTGTGCGAGCATATGGCCCCTACCTTACGCCGGCTGAAGTTAGGGTAGCCTTCAGCCGGCGTAAGGAAGGGGCCATACGCCTGCACAGGGGGAGTGTCGGGGAAAGTGAACGCCGATACGCTGTGCTTTAGTAAGCACAGCGCATCGGCGTAGGTCTGGATCAGGTCCCAAGTCACTGTGCATTTTTATTGCCGTAAAAGGACACTGAGACTTTCATCTATCCTAGCGGCAGACTCTTCAGCGTGAGTTTATCCTTCTACACAGGCTCCGTTCCTAGGACGCCCGGCAGCGTGTAGCACTAACGCCGCTTTGTTTACCACTCCACGTGGTTTGTGATATCATCCACAGCAGCCTCTACAAGCAGTCTGAGTATTGGGACAAAACCACTGGGACCACGCTTACAAGCCACCCACGGTAATTACCCTAGCGGTTGTTCACAATTTCCACCCTGCTCCTAATATCTGTGTGGTCCGCATATATACCGCTATGTGGTGAGACTTTGCTATCAACCTGTCACCAGTTTGCCATTATATTTCCAGCTGCTCCTTGTCACTATCATTGACTATTTGTACAGTACACAGCAGTAATCAGTTACCCACGTTTCGGGCCCCTCTTAAGTATCTTAAGTATCTATGTGGAGTTCCCTGCGGGCTGTGTTTTCATTATTCATTGCACAGTGCCCTATGACCTCCTATGGTATATCTAACCTATGTGTGTTTTTAGACTGCACATTCAGTATTGATTGCATGTATTAATAAATGCTGATTTAGTTTTTTTGAACCACTTGCATTAGATTTTTCTTTGACCTATCCACTGATAATCCCAGCGCGGTTACCTCTGTTTGTTTATGTTTTTAGTCCTTGTTAGATAAACAGACAAGCCAAAGGGGATCTGCATGGTGTACAGCAGCTAATGAAGTCACTGTATCACATAGTGCTGTATTTTGCAGGATGTGCAGCCATCATGGGAACTCACAAATGATGTGTGTATAAACTGATTCAGTGACTTGATGTCTGGAAGGCACACAGGGACAGTCCTGAAAGTCAGAAACCAGGCTAGGTTGACAACAATAGATCGGCAGGAGACACAAGGATAAATACAGCAAAAAAAGGTGTCATAAATGGATATAAAGCAGGATTATTATTATCATGATATTAAATCAGAATTAAAGACTGAGGGACAGATTTACTAAACTGGGGGTTTGGAAAAGTGGAGATGTTGCCCGTAGCAACCAATCAGATTCTAGTTCTCACTCTCCTATTACATACTATAGAATTTCAGCTAGAATCTGATTGGTTGCTATGGGCAACATCTACACGTTTCCAAACCCGCAGCTTAGTAAATCTGACCCTGAAAGAATTGAAACACACAAGGAAAGCTAAACCGAGGGTTAAATACCTGATACTCTAACAACAATGTTTATTTGTGAACAAATAACATTACTTAACCGGAGTATCGCTGCAGTCTGACGGTGAGTGGCGGCAGTGTGGGACAGATGTGTCTCTTCTACATGGTGTCTCGCTGGGTCTGGAATGAGTTTGTACTTGTCACTGAAACAGTCCATATTAATTACAGAGTGAGATAATTCTTTCCATTACATTTTTTCCATTAAGTCTGGTTTGGATGTGCACTGGATCAGGATAATAGTACCTATAAATTAAGCATTTATTATTTATTTTGCCCAACTTCTCCTTTAGTTTCCATACTACTTGAGTGATCCTTGATTCTATTATGGTGGGTGTTTTTGTAGGTACATAAGATTGAGAACTGTTTGAGGCATTGATAAACCTGTCAACCCACTACTTGAAGGTAGCAATCTCTTTAACCACCTTTAACATAACTTAATACTTGTCAGCCTACTCATGTACAACACAGGTGTACCACAAAGGCAACTATACAAACCTTTCCTCTGTGATCATCATTGTTGTGCTATGGAGCTTAAAAGTAAAGCTACACTCATCCTATAAACTTTCCCTCCATGACGGAGGAATAATTGAACCCAGTCACCCTCAGGGTGAGTGCATTGTCTATGCTATGAACTATAAAAACATTTTAATACTTATGAAAGAGCTGCAATATATCACTTGTCCTGCAGATTAAACTAGAGAATGTTTTGCTTAGCGCATCCATTATCTAGTTTATATGCAGAGCAGCTCCAGGGTAATAGCAATGGTAAACTATTTCATTTCTTCCAACACTATTAAGTGTGTGTAACAGAGTATCAACTCAGCATGTTTAGTGGTGGTTTATGGTTACTATAACATTTAGCGTTTTTCTTATATGCAATTAATTGAATCGATGTTTCAGAATCACCTTAAGATTAATGCTGGCTGCCTTCATGCTATCTTGGAGATTAACAAGCTATATTTACTGTGAGGTAGAAAAGCCAGTGATTTTTATGCAACAGCCAAGGATGTGGATTAGTACATAAGCCCTGAGCTGTACACTTAACCACTCTAGGCTGGATCTAGACTTGCCACTTACACATAGGACCAGATTTACTAAGCTGCAGGTTTGGAAAAGTGGAGATGTTGCCCATAGCAACCAATCAGATTCTAGCTGACATTCTCTAGTATTTAATAGGAAAATGAGAGCTAGAATCTGACTGGTTGCTATGGGCAGTATCTCCACTTTTCCAAAACCGCAGCTTAGTAAATCTGGCCCTTGGTGTTAGAAGTCCCATGTGTGCGAGTTGAGCGGTCTCCCCTTGCACACACGGAAGTTAGGATCGCATGGCGATCTGCTATTGGTACTCTGCTGTTGCTGCAGCCAAAGATTCAACCACAGCAGCATCAAAGTTCTGGATCTGAGGTTGGATTTCTGGATCTAGATTAGTGTTATTAATGTTGTATAGGTTTTAGAGAGCAGCACAAATTTTGCAAATCATGTCATCTGCTTAAGTGCCTGCTTTTGCTTGTCAAATGTACATCAATGTAAATATAGAAAAATGCTTAGCAGTCATGATTAAAGTTTAAAACATAAATATCACTTTTAGAAGATTTATAGCTATACGGTACCAAGATAAGTGAATTTTTAAGCCCAGAATGAAATGTCTCAGAGGTGTATCATCTAGAAAGCTGTGATTTTCAATGGAAAGTCATTTATAGACATCTTGGGGCAAGTACAGCTGTGTCCAAGTTATGTAATTTCCTTTAGCTCCGCGTTTCCCTCTTGGGAGTATCACATTTAGAACTTAAAAGGCTGAAAACATAGTTTAAGTTCCCAAAGCAAGCATTTCAAACTTTCTAGTGAAAACAATAAGCCTGTAAATCAATATCTTTCCATGTATTTCAATATAATTAATTTTTTAGAATTTTTAAATTAAAATTAAATATTTCCTTTCTATGCTTTTGCACCAAAATGTTATTTATAGTGTACATGTATATTTAGTGCTATGCTCCTTACATCAGTAAAGCTAGGATAATCTAGTTGGAAGTACTCTGGTGGAATCCAGAGGAGAAGCATGACAGTGTTGGACGAAGGAGGAAGAAGCTCAAGGAGGAAGCTGAATACTGCAATGGAGGAAAGTAAAAGTGTTTTCTCGCTTTCTCTTATCCTGTGAAGAATAAGCGGGCACTAGACCCTGTTTAAAGGTAGAGGTCACTAGGCGCTGGTTCTCAGAGGATGGTGACTAAAGTTGTCAGAGGCTGTTAACCTCTGGTTACAGGAGGATGCAAGGCCCTTGGTAGTGGTAGTAGGACGCTAGGAGGGCACCAAATGGGAGGAGGATGTCTTGGTGAAAGGAAGGGGTTGACAGATTATCGGCATATATGGTTAATGTCATGCTAATTTTTTTGCATTGCTTGCAGACTCACAAGGAGCACCACAGCTAATACTGGGAAAAGAGAGTGCAAGTTCCTTCATGGTGTCCACCAGGATCTGGTAGAAACCCACCTAGATATCACTGCTGTGTTTGTGCAGTCTGTGAATCTCACGTGGCTCACACTCTTCTTGATCCTTTACTGAGGACTGACAGGAACAGGTGACGTGAAATAACTGACTGTTGCTGTTGAGAAAATGCTTTTTGGATCTCCCTGGAGTTAAAGTAAATCAAGTGTTATCGTTTTATTTAGATTTCCCAAAGTAAGTCAAATGAAGACAAGAACTGTATATAAAATGCATAATAGTACTTGTTCTTATGTCTGGGTAGTTATAATATATAAGTCACCTGAAAAATGCAGCTTGTCTCAAGACTGACCAAATTTCTACAGCACCTTAATAGGTATAAGCTCTTTCACTATCCTTTAAAAAAACAAAACTATCAAATACTCCTATATCGTTGTCCGTCTGTGGCCAGAAATGGCTGTTTTAGAAATAGACAGCCGAAAGCTCATTTTCGTCTGTCTCTATTTCAAAAATGGGATTTTTGAAAAAAAATTTTTAATGGGTAAGTATGTGGATACTTGGCATACTGACTCATTCCTTTTCGGAACCCGCTGGACCCGTCACACCAGCCGCCCACCGCGGACCTCACTGGAGAGGTGAGTAACATCTCCGGGGACTTTTAGGGTTAGGGTAATGGAAGGGTAATAGGCTGTGGGAATGACTTAGAGTCAGGCTGCTGGGAGGGAGTCTTTGGCTTAGGCATCGGGGAAGGGAGTCCTAGGGTTAGGACTCACACCCTTCCTATATGATTGCTTTGAAAACTAATGCTGTATTTCATTATTAGTTTTGAATGGCAGTATAACAATGAGGAGTGTGGGGAAGGGGGGCTTTTTTTTGGATTTGCTCTAGGCTCTATCAATCCTAGTTATGGCAATGTAGCAGAGTATAAAACAATACCCTTCTTGTTTTCACTAGCCTGCAGGCTACAGAGAAAACTAGTTTCTCAAAGCCATTATTTATTCAATCACTTATATTTATAGAATCCATAAATAGCCAGATATCAGAGACACACTTCCTCATCATGTGTATTAAATCACCTCAGATAAGTCACACCTGGAATGCAATGATTTATAGCTTGGGAAGTAAACATGGATGCACAAATGTATTCACAGTATTTTGCAGTAGACACCTTCTGCTGGATATTCTCCTTAATTGTGATGATTTACTTTTGTGAAAACACAGCCTATTAATACTGGTGCTTTACTGCTAAGTACAGACCTTAGAACACAGCCACTAGTTGCCAAGTAAAGAAATATAGGATACTTTTACAAGAGGAACAAAGTTATATTTTCTCTAAATAACACATATAAAGGCCAGGTAATTATATTCATAATACTGATAATAATTCAGGAGCGGAACTCAGAAAGCACTAGAAAATCTCATTACCTCAATAAAACTAACGGAAAATAATAAATTCGATTTCTTTTTCTTTTTTTTTCTTTTAAAGGTGAGGTATTACTTGATATAAAAGAAGAGCCTATAATTCTATAAACCAGTAAAGTCAAAAGTGTAGAAGTACTGGATGAGAATTAGGACTATTTTTACCCCATTCATAGCAAAACAGTCACTCAGGCTTCTTGTAATATTCCATAATATCTCCACTTGGTCTCCATTTGCCTTTTTAAACAGAAGGATAATGAGAATGGTAAAAAAAAGCCAAGGAAAGAGATACAACTTGAACTTCAAGGTAAGGTTAGTTAACATTAGTGTTTGGTGTCTAGAGCCCTGACCTGAATCCTATTGCGCTTCAATGGAAAGAGCTGAAATATGCAGTCTGGAGAAGGCTCCTATCAAACCTGAGACAGATGGAGCAGTTTGTACAGGAACAGAACGACTGTTATATTTTTTGTCATTTTCATCGGTTCTATTATTTCATCGGTTCTATTATCGGTGTCATTGGAATGTCCAGGCCAGCTAATAAAGACATCTGTGAAACTGAAAATAAAATGTATTTAGCATTGATTTATAATGCATATCCTAAGTCACAGTCACATTAAAATAAAACATGATGCTTACCAATAGTTTTCATCAACTACAGTCTGTAATATAATGGAATGCCAGCCTCTGCGGTTGTAGTAATCCGCAGGGATTTTTCTGCAGGGGCAATGATAGGGATGTGTGTCCTGTATAGGGCTCCAGCACACTGCAGATGTCCACATTGCAAGAATTCAGAGATGGTATCATCTAAATGCTGTCCTTGAGGCTGTCTTTAAAATATTCTGTTGAATAAAAATATGAATGCAAAGTCTATTTTCTAATAGATAAACAATCATGTGTGCTAATTACTGTTGCCAGTTTTTAATGATTTTAGTAAAAAAATGGGTTCTTCCTTTTCATTGAATTGGATCAACAAAATTTTCTGCACATGTAAGGATGAACAAACTTCTAACAGACAGAAACCGCCTCAAGTCTGGATCGCTAAGTATTAAGAGAGCACTCCAATACTGTGAACTGAATCACTGGGAAAACCCCCTTGTAGACCTAGCCCCACTATTGGGTTAGAACTGATTTGCACAAATGTGTAGTATATAAAGCATCTGTAATAGAATTGAAAGTCATGGAATTTGGATAAAATGTCTGGATTCAGCCCACTAATACTGAATACACATTACCCTAAAAACCCAGGATATTGCCAGGGCAAGCCCTGACAACACGGGTCAAGGCTCAATGTGAAAGGGTCAAGGTGCCTCGACCTGGGTCTATTGACCCAAGAATTGGACACGGGAGAAAAGAAAGGTCATTCCCAGGTGCGACCCGGGTAAGGGTGCAATGTGAAAGGCGCGACCTGTTTTTTTTTAACCCGGTTTTCACATAAAAAACCTGATTGGTGGTGATTAAGGACAGATGGAAAATGATGTCGCCATAAGAGAGGAGGAATACAATTTTAAAACAAATAACCGTCACTGTTAAGGATCCAAGTGATTATTCAAATATTGCTAAAATATTGACAGCAAGGGGCATGAAGAGAATATAACAGCAGGTGGTGAACAAATTGAAGGCTCTAAAAAAGCAATACTCCGAAGAAAGAGTGGTGCTGCCCATATGGAATGGCCTTTTTATGAGCAATGTAACATTGTCTTTGGAAATTCGGTCCTGGACAATCCTATTGTGCTGTCCTCCTTAAGCAGTTCTTCTGTGCAACACTGGAAAACAGCCAAACAAGTGTTATGTCACCTTAGATGACTGATGATTCTTCGCCTGAGAATATAGGTTGTGACCGAAGACAGCAGGAACACATCTCTGGAGGAATTGCAGCAATCACAATATTTGCCAGTGACTGTACAGTCTCCAGCACCTGACCCTTCGCCAGTGCCTGACCCCTCAACTGCTGAATCTTCTCCTTCAACAGAGTCCCTGGCATTACATTCAAACAGTAAGCAGTTGTAAAGTGTAATATAAAAAAGTGTTTAGATTGCAGTAAAAAAATTTCATATAAAAACATCAACATATATCTGTTCCAGAGTAAAGTTAGTGTGCAGGAGAGTGGGTGATAAACATGGTCTGCACTGTAAAACACTTTATATACAACTAATATGTAGAACAGGAATTGTTCAAAAATATAAAAAAAATCTATGATAATCCAATGTATTATTGCTGACATAAAAGAAAAGCATAAAAACACATATATTTATTTACCTCTTTATTCTCCTCTGCAATCTAGTACAGGTCTGAATTGGCAAAAACTTTAGTGTCATTGGAACGTCCAGGCCAGCCAATAAAGACATCTGTGAAACTGAAAATAAAATGTATTTAGCATTGATTTATAATGCACATCCTAAGTCACAGTCACATTAAAATAAAACACGATGCTTACCAACTACTTGTCGTCAACTACAGCCTGTAGTATAATGGAATGCTAACCTCTGCGGTTGTAGTAATCCGCAGGGTTTTCTGCAGGTACATTGAGAGAAATGTGTGTTCCATCTATGGCTCCAGCACATTGCGGATATCCACATTACAAGAATTCAGAGATGGCATTATCTAGCTGTCCTTGAGGCAAGGAGATGAAGCGATGGTAAAGGGCTTCTACCAATGACTTCATGCTCTAGAATGCACTGTGAATATCCCCACTCCAAACAAGCATGAGATTGTGTGGTATTCGCCATGGGTAGCATACCACCACAATACAATCCCTCTGTGACTTCATGCACCGTGGATATCTCCACTCCAAACAAGCATGAGATTGTGTGGTATTCACCACTGGTAGCATACCACCACAACACAATGGCTAGTCTCCTAATTACTGAAATGGGTTTTCTGCAGTTTGTGGCCTGTCTTGAAAGTGCTGGGGTGATAAGGTCTAGCACATAGTTAAATGTCGCATGTGACATACAGAAGTGTGTTATTCATTGCTCGTCTCCAAAAGCTCCCACAGTTGCCCAGAAAGCTGCTCCATGACTGCGGTCTCTGACCCACATTCCCCACTTCGTGTGGTGAATCTCAATAAGGAGGTAAAGCTGGACGTGATGAAAACTCCCCTCTGCAGAAATAATGACCCAATAGTATTCGCCCTCTGCCACAAACTCGTGCTTTTCTCCTCATGAAATGACACTGTGCAATCTGGCGTAGTGTCAGCTGCTACAACAAGTTCTCATTTGCTGCATGAAACAGCAAAATAGCACAATAAACAATGAGCTTCAGGCTAGACAGTAGTAACTCGTCAGCCATCATGAAAAGCAATGCAGTGAAAATCTCCACCCATTTTCACATCATTTTTGTGAGCAAAAAGTTTGACATCATTTTTGTTACATCATTTTTGTGAGCAAAAAGTTTGACATCATTTTTGTTAGCCAATGAAAGCTCCTCTTTTGATGACTGACCCAGGCTGCCAGGGCAGACCTGGATTCAGTGTGAAAAGACCTGACCCAGGAATTTCCTGGGTCATAGCTGCAGTGTGAAAGGGGTTTTGGGCTGGGAAGATCTGTGACACCACAATATACACAGCAAAAACCCGGGTTTTTGGCTGGGCAGCAAAGTGAAAGCAGTATGACATTATACTGCTTTTTTTCAATCCTTTGTCAAGGAGGGAACATAAGTCAAAGCCTCAGTGAATATAACCTACACCATTAAAATGAGGAGTGAGGAATGAAAAAAATCAAAGCATACTGTGAAACTTCAATTTGTCTACCACATATATTAGTGTTAGGTAACAGGAATGTGTCTACCATTAAATTAATTCAAGTCAAATGAAAAAAGTTAAAAGTTGTAGAGTGTAAGGCCATGCTTCACCGACATTTATAGAATGTAAATTTTAATCTCAAGGACAAGACCTGAACAGTATTTTCATAAATCTGGTCCTATGCATTTCAAAATACTATGATTACATTTTTTCATTTTCTGAAGACTTATTGAAAATCTTTGTCAGTCAGTCAGTCAGTCATTCTTCTGAATATATATATATAGGAAATAATATATGCTGGTCATTGTTGATTACACATATCTGAAAAATGAGTACCGTATTTTTCGGACCATAAGACGCACCTAGTTTTTAGGAGGAGGAAAAAATATTTTGAACCAAATAGTGTCCAGCACCCATCATGTCCTGCACCCATCAACCCCCATCATGTCCTGCACCCATCAGCCCCTATCATGTCCAGCCCCCAGCATCACCTATCATGTCCTGCACCTATCAGACCCCATCATGTCCAGCCCCCATCATGTCCTGCACCTAGCATCACCCGTCATGTCCTGCACCCAGCTACAGTACAAAATACTTACAACGGTAATGAACGCCGCTGTGAAGCAGTGTAAGGCGCTCTCATCAGAGTGATGAGAGCACCTTACGTTGCTTTCACAGCAGCGTTCATTACGCTGCTGACTGTCAGGGAGCGGGGGGATGAGTGCCTGGATGCACCGCATCGGCGGACCCGCTCATACATCAAGGTAAGTATTCGGACCATAAGATGCACACACTTTTCCCCCCACTTTTTTGGAGGGGAAAAGTGCGTCTTATTGTCTGAAAAATACGGTATATTTGTAAATAAAAAGTTCAGAAAATGTATATGTTTTTTAAAACTGTAAAACAGTAAGTTATAGGTATGTTACTATCTTACTGTCCAAATGTGCTGATAAGTTGCTTGGGAATCTAACTGGTGCTGATTGCATTACACACCATGGGCCGGATCCTGACTTGTGTTTGTCAGGCCACTTACGCACATGCGCCCTCCAGATGTTACGCTAGTGTTACTTAGTTCTGTACGAGCCCATTTCCTAGGAAATGGGCTGTTCTTCACCTCTGTCCGCTAAAGTGGGCGGGGGAAGCATGCTAATTATACAGTGTGGGATGGGAATCCCACACTTCTGCAGATCAGCGGTCATATGGATCACTGATTCACACGCTTAACATAAGGCAGGCTTATGGCAGCGTAAGCATGAGAGAGGGGAGTGACAGGGGGTGTTCACTCCACTCACTCTCTAGGACAGACTACTGCATGTACAGAAAGCGTGCGTGAGTCTGGATCCAGCATATATTTGTATATATTTAGTGGGGTTAGAGTGCACATGCTCACAAACACCAATAGAAAGGGTGCAGTAATAAATTATCTTAATAACAGTTACAGTATCACTAGTAAAAAAAATTACAGTAGGCAGAGCAGAAACAACGGTAATGAACGCCGCTGTGAAGCGGTGTAAGGCTCTCTCATCAGAGTGATGAGAGCACCTTACATTGCTTTCACAGCAGCGTTCATTATGCTGCTGACTGTCAGGAAGCAGGGGGATGAGTGCCTGGATGCACCGCGGACCCGCTCATACATCAAGGTAAGTATTCGGACCATAAGACGCACACACTTTTCCCCCCACTTTTTTGGGGGAAAAAAGTGCGTCTTATGGTTCGAAAAATACGGTATATCTCAGAACATATATCTATATATCTAAAGATACAAAATACTAATACATAAACATATCTAATGAATCTACATAAGTACTAATAGATATCAATTAGGGCTAGAAGTGAGGAGTATATGGGGTATGCCATACCGTCACTTCTACCACTGATTTAATTGAAAAGCTATAAATCTCCATTCACTTCTATTATTTCTATATTTTTATACCGCCACTTCTAAATGTTCATACCGTCATTTCTAATTTCCACTTCGAGCACTCATATCAATAACAAGCTTATATTGCTTTAAGAAAGGGTCTTACTAAATATTGTTGAGCAAGTAGTTATACAACAAATTTCTATAACAGAAACAATATCCGGCTGTGATGCACTTGGCAAAAACAAGGAATTGGGCTAAAATATTATATTTTGTAATATAAGCTAATACAAAGGAAGGGTCTGGAAGGATACAGAGGAGCCTTGAAACCATATATGGAAACGAAAGAAATCAGTACTTCAGATAAGTGGAATTTTCCTTTTTTTTTTACAATGCCAATACAATTATACTAAAAGGGGGATAAATATATGTATTCCAAGAATATATGTTGTTCTTGAATTTGACCCTGTACACATGTACTTACAAGCCTTTTTTGTTATGGTGGTCCTAACTCTAATACTTCCAGAGTTTGTTTGGAAGCATGTCTGGGATAGCAGCTGAGAGGGGGTGCTGTTCCACAGTAGATATTTTGGAGACTTGGGGACCTGTATTGCTGATAGCTGATGGCTTATCATATCTTAGCAAATGTATGTAACTGATCTTTCTGGGTTTTATTTTAAAGATAGAATGTCATGATTAGTTACTGGTTAAACATGCTGGGATGACTTTTATTTTGTATTTGTGTAAGTTCCCTATACCTTGCTAGCACCTGCTTGATATTAACCTATAAATTGATTTGAGCAACCTCCATTTTGTGTGTTTGTTTTAAAGCTTGTCTGGGATAGCAGCTGATAGGGGGTGCTGTCTCAGAGTGGCTGTTTTGGAGACTTGGGGATCTCTGCCGGGGGTGAGCTTTTAATTTAAAAAAACATGATGTATGACCCAAAGTTGGGACGCTAACAGTTTTAGAGTTATGACTACCAAACAGAGACGCCTTGTAAGTGGCTGTTGGCTTATATATTTGCAAATGTCTATCTATGTATCTTAAGATAAATTGTGTTTTCATTGACCAATTTCCATTTGATTTTCAAAATAGTAAAAAAATTGTGTACTGTACTATAGAATCACAAATGTTGCCAAAAGGATGCAAAAGGAAACCTTTATAAATGTGACTTTTAAAGATATATATTTTCTGCACCATTGGGATGTCACTATGATATAGTACATAAAACCAAAGCATGAGGAAAATAGGGTTGCTTCTGATCAAGTGGATAAGGATAACCCATCTAAAACTTCCAAACCACCATGAACCAATATAGAGAAGTCACATGCTATAGCTATGCTTTATTGTCTTGCTCCAAGCAGAGAATATTGCTAGTTTCCCTTTTTTTTGAAGAAATAAAAAGCATCTTTTGTATGTTGATAGTGATTTTTAACTATTTTATTTTAGTCCTATGCTGATCACAATTTGTGTTTTGTGTTTAGTACACATGAATCCAATCTCAGATGTGCCCAAAACACCCCTCCTATATATCCAATCCACTCCTAGATATGTCCTAGCCACACATTCTATGCACCCTTTGCAGTGTGTGAATAACGTGTGAATTAGGTGTGAATTTAACCTAGTATGGAGTGGAGAACATAGGGTGTAAATGGAGGGATGTTTTCTTGATATGGATTAGGACAGTCTAATTATTCTATGAACTATGGTAAAAGGAGGGTTAACATAATAATAACAGGGCAAGGTGGTTAATTTAGTATGAATAATGTGTGCCTAGTGATTGATATTTACATAGCAGAGAGGAAGGACTGTCTCCTCTTCCCATGGGTGAAAATGGCTGTTCCGATGCCTGTTCACCTCATCCCCTTGCAGACCACATCACATCATCCCTGCCCTTAGTATTACAGTCTGATTTATGGCAACCCCCCCAAACATGGGTTTTGCTCAACATTTGATGTCATGACCCACAGTTTCAGTCCAATTTTCCTTATAGCAAAGACAGCACACCTGTGTTCACCAAATTCAAGTCCCATCGTGCATTATGAAGGTAAACATAAGTAGACAGACTGGATCCCATGAAATTCACATGTTCATTTTCACAACTGAAGTGAAAGTATTTCAACTGGTAAATGAGGACAAGAATTCAACTTATGAACACACGTTTAAATGCCAAAATGATAAAGTACTCCATTATTTTTTGTGCTATATAAAACCTATTAATAAATAAATAAATGAATTCAGTAAGTGAATAAATACCATTTCAGTCAATCACTAAAAAAGTAACAGTCTTGAGGCTATCCTATAAAGTTATTATG
>WWET01003535.1:94648-107382 GCA_011038615.1 Limnodynastes dumerilii | reverse complement strand
CAGCATAAATTACTGTGTATTACGGTTCACTAGCTTACTTTGAGCAAATTTCATGTTAAATATTAACAATAGGTTTTTTTTTGGTATATAGTAAGTAATTTGTTCCTGTGTTCCTACCTTTTGGGCTAATTGTGCAGTCATAAATATCTTCTCAAAGTTATTTATATTTTATTTAATCTAGTTATTTATTGGGTATGACATGCTTCTATGGAACTACAGAGAACCTTTAGGGCCAGATTTACTAAGCTGCGGGTTTGGAAAAGTGGAGATGTTGCCCATAGCAGCCAATCAGATTCCAGCTGTCATTCTGTATTATGTAATAGAAAGATGAGAACTAGAATCTGATTGGTTGCTATGGGCAACATCTCTACTTTTCCAAACCAGCAGTTTAGTAAATCTGGCCCTTTAGAATCAAGGTTACAAGTCAAGGAGAAAGGGAGACAACAGTGGGGGAGGATTGACAGTACAGATGGATTACTTGCATCAGATAGGATGGTTGCTTATTTTGAGTTAGAGAGGGAGTAGTATAATGTGGGTACTGGGGATCCAATCTAGAATTAATTTTGGCCTTCGTCATAGCAGTTGCATTATTAGTTTAGCTGTTTAGGAGAGGCTGTACAAAGTAGAGAATATGTTTAAGAAACATGTAGAGACCACTTAAAATTTTAATGAAAATGTTTACGATCGTGTATCCAGAGACTTGCCTACTAAATACTGCATATCTCATTGCTGTTGATGTGATCAGTACATTAAAAGTGGTGTTTCTATGTTAAAATGTGTTTTTGAGTGTACAAGGTCTTACAATGACTGGAATGTTAGTTTGGCTATTTTAAGGACTGCATATCCATATGGAAAGTAATGCCCTGTTATTTCCATTTAAATATCTTTTCTGCTTTGTAACACCTAGGGATTTATTTACTAGCAATAAACCTTGTAATTGTGCAGTAACTTGTACAAGCAGCCATTAGGTTTATTTTCATTGACCAGCATTTCCTAAATTGGCTAGGCTGATCAGTCTCGTTGCTAGTAAAGCCGAGTATAGACCTATTCAAGAATATTTCAGATGTAAAGGCTTTTACAATCTCCCTGGCAATTGAAAGTTCCAAGATACATGGCATTTTATGTACACACTATACAGGTGATTGTACTTCCATACACAACAAACCAACTTTGTCTGACATCAAAAAAACATAATAAGCACCAAATGAAAACAATGATTGACCACCCCTGCGATATAAGTGTAATATGTCCCATGATGTACCATTATATGACTATTACTATAGTAATCCAGAAAATAATAATTTCCACTGTTACTTATCTGTAGTTATTGTTTCTGAAATTGTTTAGGAGCATTTGTAGATAAGTTTCTGTAATATATGTATGTGTTTTGTAGATTTACTATTGTGCTAAATATGCTACCAGTTCTTTGTGTGCTGTGTATCTTTGTATAGCTAATTACAACCATAGATTATAAGAAAGTGACCATATTGGAGAGTATGCTGTTTTTTGTTTTAAAGTATTTCAGCACCATAACTTCTTCTAAGTCTTCTAAACAAGTCTCTGAAAAGGTGAAATATTCATGCTTTAGAAATTAGTCTACAGCAAGCAGGCATTTGAATAAGGATATTTTGGTGTGCTGCAATTTCACCATTTAAAATTTTAAAACTTCAGTAAGAAAAGAGAGGTCTGGTGCTCCAAACAAAAATTATATAACACTATGTGTCAGCACATACATAAAAAGGAGGTTAAGTTCACAATATAGCTATATTGGGTTAAGCTCACCTGCCCAGCGTCAAGGCACCTGCTGTAGGTGAGTCCCTATCCATCTGCTATATGTGTATTCAGGAGGTCTGTATTAAGACACCCCTGCCATTTGAACAGTGCACAGCGGCCATATTGAGGAGGGTTGAGGCTCCCAAAGTAAACTAGTAACAGTAACAAGAAAACTTCAGTTTTGACTGCAGCACTACAGTGGTAAGCTTGGTACACACTACAGCTTTTTCAGTGGATAACCGTTCCATCAAGCGATAAAAGCAATATTGTGTTAGTGTTTATGCTGCAATGGTCAGTTGTGTAATATGTGCCCAGTTAAATAATACATATTCTTTTGGTGCTTTGGTTGCAGTTCTGTGCTAGGTAAGAGGGCACTATGCAGTTTGTACATGGGGGATTAACTTGTTTTGTTTTCTGGTAATATTTAGCTATTAACCTACTTTTATAATATATCCATTTTCAATGCATTCATCCCAGCCCAGTCACGCCACTCTTTATCTGCTGGGTTTTATGTTTTATTGTAAACCTTAGGAATTGAGGAAATGATGGTTTGTCCCCAGGATGAACCTATTTTACAGAACAGTTATCAGAATTATAGTCATGAGATCTTTCATATTTCTTAAGGTCAGTTTGACATTGCACTCAGTAGGTGCAATACACAGATTGCTAGATCTCTAGACTATCAGATACAGATGTACAGTTTCCTTTTGTTGTAGTGTCCCTGAGAAACAGCTCCACCTCTATCCAGATAAATGAGTTGCTTCAACAATTAATGTTAAGTGATAAATTCCTTTCACTTTATCTTTGTATTTATCATCACATGCTGATAATGACAGGGAACATTAACATGTGACTGATTCCCAGTGTTCCTGCACCTACATCCATGACAGAAGGTGTGACCAAATCCAAACCTCCAGTTTTCTGTGTAACATATGATCTGAGGATCTTCAAATCTTCCAGAATCCTACCTTAACTTCTACTCAATGATCTGTATCCGCCTGGATGTGGATCAGTGTATCTGGTGGTCCCCACTCCTTTGCATGCCTATTTTCGCCTCTATGGTGGGGCTACCGCATGCATAAATGAAAGGTTGGTGCCTACTTAACTTCTATTGAATGGAACGGAGATCCGTATGTTAGAAGGTACAGTACGTCTGCATAGCGTCTAGCGTACGCATGCACGGATGTTACTTGTCGGGACATACGCAAAATATGTGTGCAAGTCCCCTGACTTCATTAGTCGTGGATCCGGGCAATGTGTGTGTGTGTTCCCTCACATATTCTGGCAAGCCAGGTAAAATTCTCTTTGATAACCATTACCGTCCATATACAACTTGGATGTTATCCAGTGATTTGTATCATCTTGGTATTCTGTATCTTCTTGGTGGAAAGATTTCTTAATCTAGGTGTAAATACTATATTATGGCATTTCTCCAACATGCAAAAACCTGTTTCCAGACTGCGTGTCATATGCCAGACCAGGCGGCTTCCCAAAAACTTTGTTTAACTTGGTGTTTACTCAGTGACACATAATTATATCCTGTATTGTACATAACAAGTGTTTCACCTGCTGGCTGCCCTGACTTTTATTCTCTCTGCTTTTCTTGTATTGACTTCTGAACAGGAAGGTACCAATACCTCCTCTATGCACTACCACGGTTATATAAGAATAAATTAGTTTTTTATATATCTGAAAATAATAAATAATATCTTTTTTTCTTCTCCCTCCTAGGCCAGTGACTTCATAATGTCAGAGGACCGTGTTTTGCGTAGTCGCCGTTTGGTGTCAAAGTCTTTTGCGACTTCAGAAAAAGACGATGTAGCAAGAAGAGCAGATGGGGAGAGGCCCCTTAGACAACTGAGTAATGGTAAGCCTGGTTTATATAATAAAGGTATAGGAACTCTTGTATTGGAATCTAATTTCCAGATAGCTCTGAGAACTGTACATATCAGGTTCCTCATCCTTCAGTAATGAATGTCACGTCTAATAAACAGCGGCACAACATTTGCCTGATTTTGCTATTACAAGCACTAAACTTTTTCCAGCCAGAACCCAGGTTTAAATACAGTGAAACCTAAGTTACTAAGTCTGTATTGTATTTCTCATTACTGTGCAATAAAAAAAAGTACTTGTTCAGCTTCCTTATCATCTGCATTTTATGTTCTATCTTGTTAAACTAATAGTTTCATAGTCCTCTTTGTTTAGTACATTATGTATGGGCGTGGGTAGCCGCTGAGAACAGCTCTTTTTTAAAAATGTAATGTAACCTCAACCCTTACCCTACCTGTAAGACTCCCTTCCCCTCGCAGCCGGACCCTAAGACCCCCTTCCCCTCGCAGCCGGACCCTAAGACTCCCTTCCGCGCAGCCTAACTCCAAAACTCCCCATAGACTTCCCTGTAATACTCCCTTCTCCCGCGGGTCTGCGTTGGTGTGCGGGCCTGCGCCATCGATTTCTGAATGAATGAATGGGTGCGTATGCCAATCAAGATGCTTACATATTCATTAATAAAATCTTCTATTTAGTGCTAGTTTCGAAATAGATGAAAGTAAGCTTTCAGCTGTCTCCATTTTTGAAACCGCATATTCTCAGCAGTGACTGCATCGCATTATGTATAATGTAAAGGTGTTCTCTTAGTACACAGTGTAGAGATATTGCTGTAGTATTATGCTTGAGGGTGGTTGAGAGTTGCCTTGGGTTCTTTGCCTGTTACCTGGTTAGAGATAGTTAGACACCATATAAGACTGCTGTACGTATTAATTTCCCCACTTCTTGCCATAAATCACACCTAGAAATTCAAATCCTTGTGTATATAAAAACCTCAAACTGTTATACTTTTTTATTCTTAAACGCTGCTCTGACTTGGCAAACTATGGACATATGTTAAATTAATTTATCGTATGAAAAGTTTAATTAAGAACTATTTGCTTTGAAACCCTGCATACATTTGTATTTAACTATGGTTAAGGTGGCAATATCCAGACTCCTGAATTGTCCATTATATTTACAATATAGTGGTTACAATTTTTTTTTCCTTTTAATCAAAAATTTTAATATAGGGGGAATGTAGTAAATTTGTTTGCTCTCTTCCATTAATATTATTATACGGTCATTGAGTGCTGTGACTTTTCTCTGCCCACATGTATACCCTCTATTTCAGGCATTGGCCACACCATCCTGTCAGCCATCATTTTCTGCCCGATTGAATCTACACATATGCTATTAGTGCATGCTGGGACTTGTAGTCTTGTAAGACCTGTAGTGTCAGAGTTTTGCTCTGCCTTGGGTCTATATGGAAGCACTTTAAGTTCTAATTTTGTGACCAAAGGTTTGTGCCCATGTGTGGCCTACTGTTTCCATAAATGTGCTTATTCAGTGTTAGGAGCTGCCTTTTACACTACTCGTTTTAAATGATACAGTGGAAATAAATTCTCAGACCTTTCCTACACACTATGTAATATTTGTGTTTCAGAAACAAACCAGGTGTGAAACAAGTGAAACCAGGATATTGCCTGTTGCAGGCTTGTGCAACATGCTTGTTTCATAATAACAGGATACTTTTTGTAATCTTTTTGGAAGTTGTACTGAAAATTGGAAAGGACAAGATAAGAATTTGGATAAGACAACCTACAAAACTGTTAATGATTAACAGGCTGCCTAATAGACCAGTGTTCCAGATTACTTTCTGTAATCCATGGAATACTGAGACCTATTTGCTTAGTATTGAACAGCACATGCATAAAGTTGTCTTTTAATATGGCTTTATGTAAAACATTTATATTCTGACAGTTTAAAGTCTGTTGCTTGCAATGTAGAACAACAAGCAAAAAGCCATTTTGTAACTTAGATTGGGAACTATAGAATATAGTCTTTGATATCATTGGGCCAGATCCAGACCTACGTTCTCTTAACATTTCAACGCGTAGTGTATTTACGCTATTATAATTACTATGCACTCCTCTATTCACTCCCCTCGGTCATATGTATCTTTGCCGTTTTACGCTTTTTAAGCCCTACCTTAACTTTCCAAAGGGTAACTCCTGTCGGCCGTAATGGCTGCTCGTACTTACGCACCTAATGGCTGCACGTAAATGCCTCCTCCCGCCTCCAAAGCGTGATAACGGGTGTCGTCTGACTGGCAAGCCTCGTTGATTGTAGTTACGCTCTTGATACTAGGATGGTGCGTTACGTGCCGTAACATCTGCCATGCGCATGCGCAATTCCTGCAAGATAGCGTTTTTATGACTCCGGCTAGTGGAAATATGCTAGCGACTGTAGCTCTGGATCTGGCCCATTGTCACCTGCTTGTGATTATTTCTTCATTTCAGTAGTTGCTGAAAGTGTTTTGGAGACATGTTAATGAATTCAGTGAATTCATTTCTTTGTAATTATTTTCTAATCTCTCTAGAGAAGAGAGGATTGGGAATCCTGCAGGCGTATTAATTGCTTATCGGATCCTAAGATCCCCACTGTATCCATTGCTTGCTCGGTTCTGTGGAGACAGATCGGAACTCCAGATCGCTCGTGTTCCTGAAGCCCCACCTCTGCTGTATACTGTAATAATAATCCCCTGTCACTTATGGGCACATGGGAGAGTGGTAATGAGATGTTAGGATTGTTTAATGTTGCATTCCGTTCATGGCGCTCTGTGCATGTGCAAAGCTCAATAGCGGGTGTTTTCCGAACCGACTGCACGGAATACATCCTGGATCCTGCCCATTGTGACTTAAGTAGAGGAATGAAAACATACAGTCAGCAAGTAAAATCTGTGTGTGACTGACTCTGCCCATGAAGAAATGATTTTTTTCCCTCCTTTCCTATTCCGTTTATTTATAGGCTGTCTGTGTTTCACTACTTGTGTCAGAGTATGTATTACTGGGAGGACTGGTGTCAGCTGCACGTGACTCCCAGTCAGCCTGTTACTTCCCTGCTCATGTTGTCCTCATGATGACATCACTGTGACTTATTTGCCTAATGATGAACTGCAGTGAACCCAAGATAAAGCTGAGTCTGTTCTATTTGGTAATTGTAGGTTAGGTTACAGATACGTGGCACAACTTATTCTGTATCTTCCTATGTGATCACAATCATGTGAATCCTACTGTGGGATGAGCTGCTGTACATACTGGCTATCTTCCAGTGTACTGTAAATGATACAGTCAGATCACATACCACTACTTGTAATCACTGCTCCCTGATTTCGGTGACCTCATTTTTAAAAGCTTCTTTCTTCAGCTCTCTACACTGGGTATTGCAGACCGGATTCAGACTGATAAATATAGGTGCTGTTGTGCACTCTATGCTATACTATTGCAAATCTGGACTCTGGAGGCAGTGTCCTGTAATAGAATGTTCTCCGTTGGCGGAACAGCCTGCATATGATAGGTACACATGGTGGGACGGGGGATATGTTAATTGCCCACATTTTCTTTGGTAACTGTGCAAAAATTTTAAGTTAGGACTCTCTCATATGGTAAACTCCTGTGCGTGAGAGATGATATGTATCCAGCCGTCCATGAGCAAACCTTTTAGGGGGTCATTAAAGCCAAACTTGTATATGTGTAGCTTTTCCAACGGTTGCTATTTTTTTTTACATGGTGTGTAACAAAAATATTTAGGATGCCTCTATATACTATCCAGGGCAAATAGTGTGGGTGTGTTATTGCAGGCAGCATAGACAGCCTGTTCTAGTGTGTGACAGATAAAAAGCTGTAGTTTACCTTTTGGCTCCCAGCTCTTCTTGCTTTTTAGTGCTTTGCGTTCATATGGCCACATTATAGTCCCCATTAGGTATGTAGTGCTCCTTCCCCACTTCTTAGAAGTCTTCCCCCTTTCTCTGGGATGCTCTCCCCCTTGGACGTTGAAGCTCATTAGCACCCGGGAACATGAGCCCTATTCCTAAGATTCTGAATTGGACAAAACAAACTGCCAGTAACACAAAAAACTATTAACATACACTGTATACTCTATTCTTATTCTTCTCTTATCAGAACAGACAATGACTTAAAATGGGATGTGTCAGGCATGCAGTCACAAACACTGCATAAAGCCCCAGCTTTGTAATGTGCAGATGAAATAGATTGGTTTATTTTCCCATTGTACCCCTGTGTTTGTTATGTCTGCGTGTGTGATGCTGCATATGTTTGGTATTTGACTCCTGTGGCTGTTCAGCCGTTAGCAGTCTAGTTGAAGCACCTTCTGTATGCGGTAATTAGTATGTGCAAATGAAAACACATCTCACAGATCAAGATGAAAGTCCTTGTATGTGTCACACCAGTAATCTGAGATCATACCCTGTACTACTTGCTGGCACAGCACTATTTGCACAGGACACAGTAACTGAGAATACTGTATTCATGCTTTGCCAGTTGTTTCATTAATATTAGTGAGATGAGATTACAGTTTTATAGTGTAAACATAGATTAATATACCTAAGTATATAATGTACTTAACTTTGTAGATCCAGCTGTGGTTTGGGGCTGTATGTGCAATGTGGGCATGCATTGATTTAAGATCACCGCTTGTCAGTTTGATATGCTTGACTTACTACCACTGTGGACCAAAAGGATCAACATTTACCCTTGGAACTTGTTGTTGAAAACGGCTTTCTTTTTATAGGCAAGGACAGCTTGTGTCCTTCACATCCCTGGGACAGCACACACACACTTCTTTCAATTTCATTCAGTTGTACTCAACTTGTTTTTAGGGACTTAAACAAACAAAGTAGATTTATGCAAAATCACAATGAGCTGAAGCAGATTTCAATCCCACTAAAGGTACTTAAATGCTAAATCTAATTAAATACTGAAAAGTATTTCATTCTAGCACCATCTTGATTAATATCCTTTAATATTTATCTTCTATCTGATTGTTGGCGCTTAACTAATTTCCAAGTCTTTATTTCTGTGCTCCTATTATTCTTTATTGATTTTTATATAAATAATAAAAAAAAAATCTACTAAACCTATTCCTCACTTGTTCTTAAGCAGTCAGATATCCGTTTTAGTCCATGTTATTAAAGCTGTACCCTCCTCAATTTATATTGTGATGCAACAACTTATTGCATTATTATAACAACTACTTTATTTTGTTGCAATGTGAAGTGACTAACACTGGTTTCAGTGCTTCTGCTGCATTATTTTTTCTACTATGCATTGTCACAGCTCAGGACACTCTGTAAAATCCACCTGGACCATATATGACAGTGGGGCACCATAAGTTTAATCTGTCCGTGTCCTTTGAAAAACATAACATTTCATCATTAGTTAACTAATAAGTCAGGTTATGTGATGCTTGTCCCTGAAGCTGACCATTCACCAAACCAGCAGCTCTCAACCTTTTTGGGGTGTACCAGTTACCCATGGAGTTTAGTCCATTGCCCCATTACCTTATTCTGAATACCTTTCCTCACCTACATCCCCCCTTCCACCCCCGCTATGGTCTTGCTAGTAACACATCCACTACTTAGCTTATTTACCATCTTTCCCAGACTCCTTTTCTCTTCCTTTTTATATTTACGTATCTGTAACATTATCATGCAGATCCATATGCACGCCACATTTATGTCATATATTTTTAGGAATTACGTTTTTTTATTTGTTTGACATGGTCATTTTATTAAATATGCCTTCTGCCTTCCAGTGTAGTTCGTAGCTATAATACATTTATAATGTTTCAGAACGGTGTAACTCTATTTCCAACCCTGTACCATAAGATTCTCCTACGCAATTGCCAGATGATCATCTTGATACTCTATCACCGTAGTTTAATGGCTTTTTCATGGTGTTTGTTGTATACCGCATGAATATTTCTACCCTGCTTACACCACCAGTATTTAATGCACATATGATTATTAATATTGGGCCTGATCCAGACTTGAGTGCTTTCTGCTTGCACAAAGTTGCTAAAGGCTGCACGCAAGAGGTTAGTGCGCTCCCATGATGCTCCTCGACTTTTTCGCACTCTCTGAAGCACCGAATAATTGAAATGCTTCCCCAACTCAAAATGCATATACTGAAACGTACGGAGGGCTGTCTACCTCAATGTACGGAACTGCGTGCATATGCAGTGTGCTTGCAAAGGCCACCTTATGATCACTGTTTGCTTAAGTCGCCTGTCGGTATTCAGTCTTGATCCAAACCATTATCTGTATCTCCCCGCAGGAAATGGCTGATAAATTGAACGATTTTCCCCATGGGAAAAGTTCCCGATATCGACACCATACACTACAGAGGCTTTAAGCGATAATCTCGTCAGGAAAGCATGCAGCTAGCCTATTAGCTGGCTGCAGTCTCTCTCTGATTGGCTGGGTCTCCTGTCAATTTCCACAGGACACCTATGCAGTTAGCCTATTGGCTGGCTGCAAACACAAATTTATGAATGGGAAAAAAAGCTAGTGTTTAAAGTTTCTGCAGCTCAGTGCATAACCTCTCACAGTCCCAGGCTGCACAGCCCTGTCACAGTACACACATGTCCTCTCGCCCTCTCTTGGGTCCACTGTCATAGCACTGCAGAATCTCAGGCTGCAGTGCTGTGACAGTAGACCCAATAATTGAAAATGTCCACTCATTATAAGATTCCGGGAGCTTGCCCCCGATTTTAAATCAAATGTGAAAAGTTCAAATAATTGTACCAGAGCGTTTCTAGTACATTTTATTTACTTGTTTAAAAATTAATCTGTCCCACTATCCACAGCGATTATTGGTTGATTGGGCCTAGAATCACTCTAGTGTATGGCCAGCTTTAGTCTGATGTTTTATTGAATATCCATTTGTGTGTTCTGTAAACCATATCACAAGTTAACCACAAGCACTTACTTTGTATAGTCATAGAAATGACACATTAATATCCTGGTTTATTTATACTAGATTTGAGTCACATCCTTGGTTATCCATTTTGTATAATTTATATCATAATGTAGCTCCTAGTAATCAAAGTGAACTTGTGAATTCTTATATGTTGTAAACACCGCTGAATGGTTTTTCTTTTTCTTAACCTTTGCTGCAAAAAAAGAAAAGAGAAATGAGACCATTTAGTTCCTGTTTACTGTGCTAGAACTCTCTGTGCTTTCAGAATGTTGCTCGTCTTTGTTCATATTTTAAATTGTGTGTTTACATTGGTGCTGTTCTGTGTTCAGTGCACATTGACCTAACTTGTGCTTTCTTACTGCCAGGATTTATGGACGTTGAACATGTGATCCACAGAAAGATGGAACTGAAGAGGAAAGCAGAGGTAAACCTGCCTACTTGACCTGCATATGCATTGACCCGATTAACAGCAGTGCTCAACTGGTTTAACTGTTTTTGCGTATGGTTAGAAAAAAAAAACCTCTAAGAATCTCAATGGAGTAGCATCTTTTATAGTATATAGATGATCAACACAGCTGGGGATAAAGGGGGTTTCTAAGAGAGTATCTTTGGCTTATTATACTTACATGATTCAAATCCTGGGAATACCCAAAGGCATAAAATCTATTATGTACCCTAGAAAGTGGCCTGTACCATCAGTAATGACTTCAAGTATTAACTGTTCAGTTATCGGATCAATAACAATATTCTCAGAATCGCATTGGAAATTATGATATAGTACAAATATCTTGGTAAAGATGGTGTATTAGCTGAAAAATCTCTGGAAGCTGGCTGGTAGATTCCTATACGCCAAGCCTGGTCAACCCGAGGGTTTCTGGGTGTTCTGAAACTACAACTCCCAGAATACTTTGTCAGGTATCCACTATAGACATAGCTTTTTACTATGCTGGGACTCATAGTTTCTCAACTCCTGTCCTGGGTTGCCATTGACATTGTTGTTTGATGGTAATGGGAGATTGTTAAGTTGTCTAACATTTAAACTGTCTATATATAAAAAAAAACAAAAAAAAAACTTTCTGCTTCTTTGCGTTTGGATGTGACAATAAGGATAGTAAAACAATTTTTTATAGGTCTAATAAGCGAGAATAGTATAACTTGTCTTTGCGTAGGATTCTGCATCCTCAAAACCTATGTAGATGTTTCCTTAGCAGCGAAAATAAAGCTGTATTTGTCCAGAATAAATACCACTTCCCACTCACACTTCCTGTCTTAGATCATGTTAAAGGACACACAGCGAGTGCAGAGTCTGCAACAAAATAGTTTACAGAGGACAGAAATATTCACTTGAGTAATCCAGGCTCTATTCATAAAACAAATGTCCCCAAACAGTTACCAATCTATGCACCTCTCTGCAGATAGAGCACACTTCACATTCAGCTTTGAACCATACATTGTTACCGGAAGGCTGATAAATTTTGCTAATTGTAAAGCAGGATTGCAAATATGCCTCTAATTTGAACATGGGAACTGCAGCTGTCCATAAAGTATATAGTTGCATTATTATTATTATTTTTTATTATTATTATTGTTGTTATTAATTATGCAATTATTTACTGTTTTAAAAAAAACAACTCATTTTTATTGTTTATAGTGGATGGTAAGTTATCTTTTAGCTACATTTCTTACAGTGCTCTTATACATTAGATGCTTTGGATCTGATCCGCAGGGCAAGAACAGATCTGCTGTTGAAAATGTGTTATTTAGAGCTCCGACATTAGTAACTGTGTAATTTGTACTTTAAATGAACCACTTTTCAAAAATGCAAACGAATGTCTATTGGCAAATAGAATGAGAGGTGTAATGCAGTAGCATAACTAAGGACCGTGTTCAGATTTAAGGTAAGAATCCGTATGGTAGCCTTAGCTGCGGAGGCTGTCATATGGATTTTGGAATTTACAAGTCCACATGTAGGAGAGAAGGGCATTTCCTGCCCCCCTTCTATGTGCGGATAGTGAATCTGCATGCAGGACCCTGCCCTAAGTATTCCTCTTGGAAACCCTTCCATGTGAGATACTAAATCTTATGCAAGGGCTTAGCCAAGCCCTTTCTGTACGATTTGCATGTATTTTCCCACCCCCATATTTATATATATAT
>WWET01003535.1:82323-94345 GCA_011038615.1 Limnodynastes dumerilii | reverse complement strand
CATTTGTGAATACTTTTTTTTTATTTTTATTTTTTTAAAGCAGAAATGTTTTTGCAAAATGTGTGTAAATACGCTACAGTTGCGCAGGGTACAAAATAAAATCTAGGATAATGTATGTTCAATGTTTAAAAAAAAAAAGAAAGTATTTTATTTGTAAACACTTTTAATATCTAACCGACTGTTTATAACTAGAGGCATCTAATGAATGAAATTTTCCTCCATCGCCTTTCGCATTGGAAGCACGAGGAATCTGGACTGCTACTGCATTCGGCGAGGCACTAAAACACTCACTTTCTCGTTTAAATACAGTGGAACATCTGGTACCTCTAGCGCAGAGCTCACAGTGATCACAGGCGGTTCTTCCACTTTGTGTACGCTTTTTGTGCTCCGTCTCATCCTGCACATGCGCAATTCTAATACACACTGCTCTATCTATACCCAGCTCTATCATGTCCTTTATTTTTTTGACGCTCTTATTAATTAGAAAGAGTAAAAATACCATCTGAGTTGTTGAGATTGTTCTTTTCCTTTTGGGGTTTCTAATAAAGTAGGCTGGCTCCTTTGTCAGGGAATTAACCCTGCAATAGATGTAGCTGAAATCTGTTTTGTTGTGTGTTCACAGATCCATACCATTTACATATATTTATAACTTTTGGTATTACATGTGTTTCTAGCTTCTGAAGAGTGAATTAATGAAGGAAGTAGACATTCACTTCAATGAGTTTGTAAACAACCTTATAGAAGAATCCACCGCTCTGGAAACATCATCCACCAACTTCTACCCTGGAAATGATGAAAAAGATGTTCCTAAAGTGAGGTAAGATAAGTGTGAGTGGTGATGGTGGCTTTTAATATATCTATATATCATAGCCAGACACTCTCCAGTCTTGCTCCCCTCTGCTCAGTGCTACCTGCAGGTGAGAACACCCCCAGGCATTGCCACCCTCTTTGTGCTTCTGCTGACCTTGTGCTATATACATTTCCAGCATTGTTGATGACCATGTTAAAAATCGAAGTTTTCCTTAAAAATTGAGCGTCTTTGGTATATTTCATAAATCTGCTGGGATCTATGTTCTATTTATACAGAAAGCCTAGCATTATGTATACAGTATAAATATGAAGTGTCCTTACTCAGCCTGACGTGCGTGTGGCAAGTAAATGCCATGGTTGCCTGGCATATCTGTTTATAAGTAATGCTGGGATGAGCAAAGGATTTTTCAACTATTGTTTTAACTACACTGGGCTGGATCCAGACCTAGTTAAGTGCTTGAACTTAGTCGCTCCTGGGCTAAACCATGTTGATTGCAGGGGGAGTCAAGTTCAATTGTATTCTTTACATGCAGGGATATATCTTTGAATTGCTTACTTCACACAGATACTGACCAGCTCTAGTATCACACTGTTATTTAGACTTGGGATAGGAAACATCACCTCTCAAAACTAATACTGTTTGCAATAGATGAAATATGACTTTCCTGCAATCAATATGGTTTAGCCCAGGAGAAACTAATTTCAAGCACTTAACTAGGTCTGGGTCCAACCCACTGTTCTGAGGTTTTAGGCATGTTTGTTTGCTTTAAAGGGACGTCTGTTTAATCACTGTTTATAGTGGACAGCTCACAGGTCTGTATTTGCATTGTAATGTTAATGTGAGAACTGTTATTTTCAGGACCGGGAAACCTCCACCTGAACACGGGAAGACATTTGTATCAAGACGTTCTCTACTAGAGTAAGCGCATCTTCTTGTGAAACACTTCACATCTTTGTTTCATTTAGGAGTATATTTCACACCATAATATTTGTTTCTCTGGTTGATCATTGCCATACATTTTAAGGTGCGTAAACAGGGAGAGAGACCAGGAATCGATCATTGTAAAGAATCTTTATGTTGTGTTTCTTTGCTTACATGACCGGTTGTGCTGCAGCAGCATCTTTTCCAGAGACGAGTGATGGTGGGTCAGCGTGGTGAAAAGTTCTTAAGCTGCATGATTTCCCTGGCAATCGGACCATTTTGATGAAAGCCAGAGAAATTGTGTCCATTTTATGCCTTGCGTTGCTTTTGATTTTACAATGACTTGTTTTGTCTTCCTGTGCACAACAACCACATTATAGCACTGGTAATTCCAATTGTTCAATGGTTGCTGTATTCTCACCCACTTAACCACCACCTCATCCAGTGATAATAACTTCATACACTTAGGCATCCAAATGGACATACATTAGCTTTTAAAAGTATTGTTTGACCTTCTATTCAGTTGGTCCCCTTATATTACCTGTCCATAGGGTACACCAATGTGGTCATGAAATGTAGGTGGCTACTTTCAAGACCCCTCCTGTTATAAACCAGCTTAAAATTTGGACAAAGTATTTAATCCATTTAAATTTGTTCTCTTTCTTTGTAAGTTAAATATCAAGTTAGCATATTATGGTGTGAAATGTGACTGTTCCTATATCTGTGCAGATTTGGCAATACTTGAATTAGTGTGTGAGATGGAAGCTTCATATTTATTTTAATAAAATCTGTGCTATTTGTTACAGTGAACTATTTGAGGTCAATCACTTCCGTACGATCTACCACATGTTCATAGCTCTCCTCATACTCTTCATCCTGAGTACGTTGGTTGTGGACTGTATTGACAAGGGCAGGTGAGTGACATTTTATTGCAGATGGAGTTATTTGTAAAGCATTAGTGTATTATACAGCTCTGTATTCTCAGGGCACAATGTAGTCTATATATGAGCGGTGTTATTGTTATAAAGCACAACACAGACTGATCTACACCTGATACTGCATTTTGGGTGGATTGTTTACTTGAGGTGTGGTTTCTGTGTTTCATTGGTTCCCTCAATGCTATTTTTGCCAGATGCTCAGGGACAAGTAGAGCACATTACCATGTTTTCAGTGCTCTAGACAACCTCTTTTAACTTCAGAACAATAATATGCTTTTCTCATGATTAAGTCCAGTGTCTGAGGTTTCATGCTTTTTAACTCCGCACTTGTGCTTCTAGAAGGCATGCTGTCCCCTTTATACCAGTGTACAGAGCAAGCTGGGCATTGCAGATAGAGTGCGCTGTTTCTAATGGTGTATGATCTGTCATTTAGAGCTCTTTGTCCTTGGCATTCTGTCTTTACAGTTGGTAAATTCTGAAGCCTTTTCTGTATATTGCTAACGTTCCTTCGCCATTCTTTATATAATATGCAGATAAATCTGATGTCTTGCGTGTCAGTTTCTGTTTTTTTTTTCTCCAAAATCTCTTTGAGATTGTTATAGTGTGTATCAATATATTATAGAAATGTTACTAACTTCAACAAATAAAACCTTTCTAATAAATGTGTGGACCCAGTATCTCCAGTGGTAACGTTATTTCATGTGTTAGTTACCCTGCCTTCCACTTCGGTTATGAACGACACTTTGAAATTCACATTTTGACATATTGACTCTCTATTTCGGAAATGTGTTTGTTTAGAAAGATGAATTAATCAATGGCTATTATGTCGAAAGATCAATTTTTGTCAACTTACCCATTCATTACGGCGACCGCTCCAAGACGCGACGTAGCTTCTGACAGCAGCACCCAACACGATGTTAGTAAGAGTATGGAGAGAGCTTAGAGGGGGACTTTTAGGGTTAAGCTACAGAGAGGGGATGGAGCATAGAAGGGGAGCTTAGGGTAAGTCTGTGGGGAGGGGATGGATTGAAGAAGAGGAAGGTTAGGCTGCAAAGAGGTTAGGGTAATGGAAGGGGGAGGGTTAAGGTGAGGATTAGGATATGGGTTGTAGGTTTCTTCTGGGTTTGTTCGCACTGTGCTCTCTGTTGGGGAACATACGTTTACTATTGCTGGCTCGTTACTGGATCCTGGTCACAAATGGCCCTGTCTGAACCAAACCCTTCCACCTTTACTCACTAAAAATAGTTTGTCATATTGGTTATGTGTAAGCTTGTGAGCAGGGCCCTCTTGCGCACCCAGTCTGTTTACTACCTAGGCGTGTTGTAATAAGATTATAAAGCACAGAAATGTGCTTCTGTCGCGGTAACACCTGATGTATGACTATTTTATTTTATTTTCAGACTTGTTTTGGAGTTTGATCTTTTGGTCTACGCATTTGGGAAATTCTCCATTGTGTTCTCCACGTGGATATGCATGTTCCTGGGCACCCTGATCATCCCATATGTCCTCTTCTCTATGTGGGCCCAGGGATACAAAGCAACTTCTCATCGCACCATCCGCTCTCTATTCTTTGGGTCTCTTTACCTAGCTTTCCAGCTCTTCGGCCTTGGCTTCTGTCCGGCATACATAGTGGTGCAGCACAGTTTACCCCCAGCTTCCCGCTTTATAGTCATCCTGGAGCAGGTAGAGTCAATTCGTGGATAAAACAGAACTATTTACATTTTGTTCATGTTTAAAAAACAAACAAACCCCCCCCCCCTAAAATTTACCTTTTGTCGTGGTTTCATTTTAGGTTCGGCTGATGATGAAGGCACATTCATTTGTGAGAGAAAATGTCCCTCGGATCTTCTCATCTACCAAGGAAAAGTCAAGTGAGTGGCAAGCAATATACACATCTTTGTTACCTTACAGACTGTTGAACGCATCCAGACTTTCCATTTCCTATGAATTCCGCATTCCGTCCATTTGTCTGTTCTTCACATGTGATCACGGGTAATAGGGGCACCTCTATACCCCATAGTTTACAATTCTTTCTAGGGATTGGTAGATCCCTCAGATGGTTTAGAAAGGCAGCAGTGGGATTCACATCAGCCCAGCAGTTTCCATAACTTATACTTTACTGTTCTTCACGTGTACCTGCACCAGTGCTATCTGCTCAGAAGAAATTACGACCTATCCAGACTTCTGAAAGGGGGACTGTAATGTACTCGCAAGTGGCAATGACTAGATATTACATTGAGCAGTTTAGGTACTGATCAGGACTGATAATTGCAGATCTGCATGCATTAAAATTGCATGCTTTGATTCAGCTTTTTGTTAGCAATATACACAAGCTAATCATTTTTTTTTTATTGAGCATAATTATAACTTGTTTGGGCTTTGAGATCTAGACAGTTGCTTGGTAATCAAAGTGCAGTAAGTGATGAACGTAAGCAAGTGGCTGGCTTGATATTGTGCAGACTTTGTAGCGGTTCTATATCAATGACTTTTCCTAGATGTTTATCTTAGAAAGTGTAGTTTTAGAAATCCCCCATCCCAAATATCTCTCTTTCTATGTAGGTAATGAATAACCTATATTGTCTTCCACCAGAAATGTATCACAAACTTTTGTTACCTTTTTCTCACTTATAATAGCGGTTGTTCCAGTCCCACAAGTTACACAATACCTGTATTTCCTATTTGTTCCTACCCTGATATATCGAGACAACTATCCAAGGTAAAGTAGCTTTTCAACTTTGTAATGTTTGTCTACCACTGCCAGCCTTTTGTGTTTATTTTCTATGGTTAACCCTACTAGCTATTTTGTTCCATGTCCTTGTGCTTATGTCGGTGGAAAACATCAGTGTTGACCGTTGTGTTCTTCTTAGGTCTCTGTTCTTTAGTCAGCAGTAATCTATAGGAAGCTTTTATATTTTTACTAAAATGTTCTTGCCCTTGTCTTGCAGGAATCCATCCATACGATGGGGATATGTAGCCACCAAATTTCTTCAGGTATAAACAAGGTTTCTATGTTGGAATTATAGTGGTCTTGGACCGTATTCAGAGATCCGGTTTTAGCTAAAGTTCCGTGCGTATTTTTAGGATCTGATAGATTTTGCATCAACTACGCATGTGTAGTAATAGTGATACGCCATCTATGTTGAAGTTAAGGTCAGAATTGGCTAAGGGACGGACTTGTGAATCGGGCGGAGACTAATGCGACCCTAAGTGCTGAGGAAATATATAGACCTAAGGATTTGCATAGATATGGGCGGGGGGAGGCATTTAGATGAGGGAAAGTGGGCGCGCTTACAGAGTTAGGGCTGGTAATATACGCAACTAATACACATAAGGCCGGAAGCGAGTGTGGCCAGATAGGGCAAGTCAATGCTGGTCTAAGTTTAGGTCCAGCCGGAGGATGCGAGGGGAGTGACTGTTTTTTTCTGGTGGGTGTAACCCTGCTCCGACCTGAGACTTAGATGCGTATATTTGCGGCCCGATTGCCGACGGATCTCTGAATACGGCCCCTTGTCATTAGTATTGTTTTATTCTTCTAAAGGACTACTTGGCATATATAATAATAGCTATTAGTCAACTTTAACTTAAAAAAACTAAATTAAAATTGTTGAGTTATTGTTTTTTTTCTGCTGTATTTCTATTAAACCAAAACAAGTTTGATTTTCCTCCTACTCCAGTAAACAGCTAAAGCTTCCCCCATAATGTTTGGGGCAGTGTCCTAGTTGGATTGAAAACAAAATCTGACATTAAGGTTTTTCGGGCCTCTGATCCCCAGCCATTGTGTGTAACCTGTATGAATCCTCATCTGTATAAATGCCCAGCCGCTTTGTATTCTGTTACAGAATAACATTTCCCTTCTTATATTGCAAGCGGTGGCAGTGCAGTAAGAGGGTGTGATGGGCATGCTTATTTAAGCCTAGACTGATGACCTTGATTAGGAAAGTTATGTCAATATAGAGCACCTGTGTGTAGCAGTTTAAGTTTATTTATTTGCCATTTTTATTGATCTGTTTTGTCATGTTGCTCAATTCACTCATGTACCAAAGTCTTACACAATACTATGTCCAGAGACCTGGTGGCTGCAGAAACAGGCACCGTCCAGCCTACCAGTGCAGGGGAGCTACTCTGTTCAGACAAATGGGAGGCATTTAGATGAGGGAAAGTGGGCGCGCTTACAGAGTTAGGGCTGGTAATATACGCTACTAATACACATAAGGCCGGAAGTGAGTGCGGCCAGATAGGGCAAGTCAATGTTGGTCTAAGTTTAGGTCCGGCCGGAGGATGCGAGGGGAGTGACTGTTTTTTTCTGGTGGGTGTAACCTGCTCCGACCTGAGACTTGGATGCGTATATTTACGGCCCGGTTGCCGACTGATCTCTGAATACGGCCCCTTGTCATTAGTGTTGTTTTATTCTTCTAAAACTTGGCATATATAATAATCGCTATTAGTCAACTTTAACTTTAAAAGAAACTAAAATAAAATTGTTGAGTTGTTGGTTTTTTGCTGTAGTTCCATTAAACCAAAACAAGTTTGATTTTCCTCCTACTCCAATAAACAGCTAAAGCTTCCCCCATAATGTTTGGGGCAGTGTCCTAGTTGGATTGAAAACAAAATCTGACATTAAGGTTTTTCAGGCCTCTGATCCCCAGCCCTTGTGTGTAACCTGTATAAATCCTCATCTGTATAAATGCCCAGCCGCTTTGTGTTCTGTTACAGAATAACATTTCCCTTCTTATATTGCAAGCGGTGGCAGTAAGCGGGTGTGATGGGCATGCTTATTTAAGCCTAGACTGATGACCTTGATTAGGAAAGTTATGTCAATATAGAGCACCTGTGTGTAGCAGTTTAAGTTTATTTATTTGCCATCTTTATTGATCTGTTTTGTCATGTTGCTCAATTCACTATGTACCAAAGTCTTACACAATACTATGTCCAGAGACCTGGTGGCTGCAGAAACAGGCACTGTCCAGCCTACCAGTGCAGGGGAGCTACTCTGTTCAGACAAATGATTGTCTTGTTTGTAACTCCTTAAGGCTACACACCTATACAATCACACATGAGATGGGCTAATCCCAGTAAGGATGCTGATTCCCGTGTACACAAAATACTAATTTCCCAGCAGATCTGAGATCATCCTCTCCTCTGTACAGATATCTGCCTATGCTGCTCAGCAGACGTTAGACATACTTACACTGCGTACACACTATCCACGTTTGTCGACGTCGTACCATCACAACCAATCTTGATTGTGGGATTGCACACAATTTTGAAATATCAGACCAAATCATTGTAAATCTTATGATCGGCCCAGTAGTTGGATAGACATGTACACAGCTTTACTGCCTAATTTTCCAGGAGCTCTTGCTAAGAATTCCATAGGCCTTGTTATGATCGATTCTTTATGTCCCTAAAATGGCTCTAAGTCAGATTCGGAAAGAATGTAGTTTCCAAAAATGGGGAGAGAATAATACTACCAATAAACTAATTATTTGCAGGGGAAATTCATGTTCTTTACCCAAATTGGTTGCTTTGGAAAGAGCTCCAGTTCTTTTTCTTTTGGACTAGCGTTTCCCCATTAGGTAACTGGTCAGTATGGTAGACCACATTTTACATGGTGTTTTCAAATTACATTCACTAGTATGATCCATTTTTTTAATTTATTGTTTAAATACATTTCTAGACCTGTAATGAAACTGATCTCTCCCTCAGCAGCCATCTCTAACTGATTTACCTGTGGTTCTGTTATAGGTTCTTGGTTGCCTCTTCTATGCTTACTACGTCTTTGTCCGACTTTGTATCCCGTTGTTCAACAACATAAGCCAAGAACCATTTAGCCTGCGAATCATGGTCCTGTGTGTTTTCAACTCCATTCTCCCAGGTACTTGCTCATGTGTAGATTTCTTGTTGTGTGCTATGAGTATGGGTGTGTATGACTCGGGTTGATACCAATCTCTTCTATAAACAGGCGTGCTGATTCTCTTTCTGGCCTTCTTCGCCTTTCTGCATTGCTGGCTCAATGCCTTTGCTGAGATGCTCCGTTTTGCTGACCGTATGTTCTACAAGGTAACACTCTCCCACTTAATAATCTAGATTGTCTGCTCTTATTCACACTATCTAAAGGCTGTAAATATGCATTCTATACAGAAATATTGTTTTGTTCTTTTTTTTTCTTACCATTAGCTACTGTAATAGGTGGAACGTATGCTAGGAATTAAGTACCACCTATAATTGTGCTTTACATGTTACTAAAGGGCAAAAAGTGCTTTTATTTATGTAGTTTGGAGCTATTTATATTTTACATCACATAACACAGCAATTATTTTTCTGGCAATAATAAATAAATTTTAAGCTGATCTCTCCTACGTAGAAAAGTTACTTGTAAGTCCGTTTTACATGGCTCTATTAGTAATACTTGGCTGGGAATCCCTTAATCCTTTAGAAGGGTTTTCAATATTGAGTGTTTAAGTTAGTGTAGCTGAGCACTGCCATTATCTCCCACATATGTGGATTTCACCTGTACATGGGTTGTTCCCAGATTCATAATTTGTTCATCTAGGCCTATGTTAGCAAACCCTGGCCCTCAGGGACCACGAACAGTCCATGTTTCCCAGGCCTCCGTACAGAACAAGTGATATAATGAGTACCACCTATGGAACTTTTATAATGTGTCGTCAGTAATGAACACACCTGTGCTCCAGCAAGGAGACCTGGAGATCATGCACTGTTACTGGTCCCTGAGGACCACGGTTGGGAAACACTGCTCTAGGCTCAATGTAAAAACTCTGGTTTTGAAAACTTCTTTATCTGTCTTGTCAGGACTGGTGGAATTCAACATCATTCTCCAACTATTACCGGACATGGAATGTGGTTGTACATGATTGGCTGTATTACTATGCCTACAGGGACTTCCTTTGGGTAAGACGCCAGAATTCAGTACTTGTGCTTCTTGCTATATAAATTGAAATAGGGGTTGATTAAATTACCATGATTACAAAATACCTGTGTTTATATGTCTTTAATTTTTTTCTTTCTCCTTGTTCAAGTTCTTTGGCAGGAGGTTCAAGGCAGCGGCCATGTTGTCTGTGTTCATGGTCTCCGCTGTGGTACATGAGTATGCACTGGGGATTTGCTTTGGATTCTTCTATCCGGTTCTTTTTATTCTTTTCATGGGCTTTGGCAGTAAGTATTACAGTCTAGTCGTTTTTGGAGTTTAAAGACCACACGTACGCAATCTACGTACCGAAATGGTAAATGAGCTACTACACGTACGTAGTAGCTCCATTCTTAGTGCTACGCACTTAAAAAGCATTCTTCTTAAGTGTGAATCTGGCCCCGTTACTTTCAGGTAAAGCAAACAAAAAAAATAACATTACTAAATAACTAGGATCCGGAGTTTAAAAATAGAAGTGAAGTTACACCTAAACAAAACCATGTAAAATTTCATGTCAAATGCTTTTATTTTTTCTATGCAGAGAGAATACTTTGCTTATTTCACACAGTCGCTGACCAGCTCTGCTTTTAAACCATTCTTTAGACTTGTGCTAGGAAACGTCACTTCTCAAGTCTTACACTGTTTACAACAGATGCAATTTTCCTCCTCTACAATTCCAAATCATTTTGCCCAGTTGTAACTTTCCTCCTGATTCACTTTTTTATTTTTCTTTAAACTCTGGATCAGGTTCCAGATGCTTAGTACCATACAACCTTGTCGAATGAGTGCTAATTTTTTAGAGTATTTTATTTTATTGTGGGTTTTTATTTTTATTCCAGTGATCTTTAACTTCATTCTTCATGACCGACGGAAAGGTCCCATTTGGAACGTGATCATGTGGACGTCCCTGTTTTTGGGTCAAGGTGTTATTCTCTGTCTTTATTCCCAGGAGTGGTACGCACAGAAACACTGCAAACTCAGCAATGTGAGTATTGTGCCCAGCATAAGGGCTAACTGAGAGAGGATGAAATACATTGAAGCTATTTATACCCGTTTATTGCGTGAGCCTAAATACTCCTAAATATAAAATGATATTCTTTCTTTTTTTTTCCATCTAGCCCACATTTTTGGATTACATAAAGCCACGTTCTTGGACGTGTCATCTTGAAGACTAAAGCCAGTGAACTTGGAAGGCGCTCTGTCCAGCCAGTGGAATACTGTTTTTTGTTTTTTTTTAATTGACAGATGTCTTTAACTCTGATTTGATTTTTTTGAGCCAGCGATGAAAATCAGCCCGTGCTTTTAAAACAATCCACTTCCCTTCTGTTTGCAAACCAACTCCTCATTTACACCAGTACCAACTCTGTTTATCTGACATTCCATTTCGATCATATACATATAAGATTTGATTTACGATGAATGTTTTGTTCAGCCTAACTCCTGGAGCATCCTACTCTTCCTGAACAGTGTAGTTCTAAAGCACGTTTTGTGTTCTTTAACGGTTGCACACATCAAGCAGGATCTTGACGTTAATAGGCATAACTCTGCAGAAAGATGCACTATTGCCTTTTGCATTACTGAATGTATTTTTATGTGAAGCCAGCATCGTCCGGGGTAAGACTTTGAGCTGTAACTGAAGAGCACCATGCCCAATTCATCAGATATTGCTATGTAGACGAAGGCTGTATAAAACGGCAATAATTACCTTGTACCATTGACCTAAAACCCAAAGATCCAATGCTTTTCTGTCTTTTCAAGAGAAACAAAAAATGATTTGGAAGCTATGCTATAATTTTGAGTTTCTTATATGACCAGTAAGATGGTAAAATGATGTGTACACTCTGTCAGTAATGCGAAGGAGAATGCTGTACCCAGGACCAATTTTTATTCATTACTTTTATTTAATGTGTTGAGTGGTGTTACTTCTGCCCTCACCGTGTATTATGGAACCTTGACACTTGGGAACAGCAGGCATACCCTTCGGACTCACTACTGAACATATGGAAAAGGGAAATTTAAATTTTTTGTTTTGAAGGTTTTTTTTCTTCTGAACCTGCTTTTCAGCACAAGTCTTTCCAATAATGATTAGATGCCATGCAGGCTATGACATTTTTCTTTATACAGTTTCAACCTTCCAGTCAAACACAGATCGGTTATGTTAAGGGATTAAATGAATCCCATTTAGTGAAATGAACATGTATTCTCAGCAGTGCTAGGTCGCAGTATGTATGTTTTCTGGCCAGGGAAATAGAAGGTTTTCAAAAGCAAAACAGACCATTTTCTATACCATTTTATCCCTAATTGTTTAATTTATTGAGGCCACTGGAAAGATGGTGGTGTGATAATTGCACAAGGTTACACCAAAAGAAAGAGATTTCTGTATTAGTATGTATATGTATATATATATGTGTGTGTGTGTGTGTG
>WWET01003535.1:54608-82043 GCA_011038615.1 Limnodynastes dumerilii | reverse complement strand
ATAGTTAGTATATTCCAGATAGTATTTGTTTGAGTAAAATCAACTTAATTGGACATGTATCTTTAATATAAAAAATGTATTTGTGGTTGTTTCATGCGCCTAAAAGATCTGCATTTTCACCACCGCATGTGGAAAATATACAAAGTCTCGATGTGTGATGCTGATAACAATGATTAACAAATTGCCTGTGTGGCGTTACTTAGTAGCTGTTCCTTAAGATATCACTTAAGTAACTGTGATTCTGATGTCTATGACAGCAGCACAAGGTAACTCTAGAATGTTTCAGTATCCTATCTTAAGCAGCCACACACTACACAATGAACTTCAAAAATACCCCTCACCATGCCTCTGTTTTTGCCATCTCCATTACATTGTTGAGTAGTGCGTTTTGTAGTAATGGCAGGTTGTATGACCTTCTCATCGAACACAAATGTTCTAATTGTATTTCAAATAATCCATATCGTGTGTGTGTGTGTGTGTGTGTGTGTGTGTGTGTGTGTGTGTGACGTTTGTTTTTGTTTTTTGTTGTTGTTTTTTTTGTTTTTTTTTATCAAACCGGAGAGTGCAGTTTCTTTCCATGAGCTGCTCTGTTATCTCACTGTGACCAAGAAAACGGAGAGAATCATACAGCATTTTTATCACCATGGTCATCATAGTATTCGTCTGTAGTTTATTCTCGTTCTTGCTTTGCTTCTGTGATTACATTGGTGGTCTGGCACTGCCTGATTGTGTCTACTTTTTATATTTTTGTATTCCGTCCACTTGGTAAGGAGATTAATTTAAAGGTAAATTAAAAAATAAAAAGGACACTGTATAAAGGGAAATGTATCACATGTGCTAGGTTGCCAAACAAGTACTAACATGTAGCTTGGCAAATATAAAATGCTGACTGAAAATCTGATTTTGCTAAAATTATTTTTACTTCATCAATGAAGTTGCTGTAACACAATACACTTGAAATGGTAATTTGTTTATGCAGCTCGCCCCCTGCTGGTCTGTTGCTGTAACTGTTGGAATCTGAATACTGTACATAAATATGTTTCAGCAAATTGTTAATTTTACATACTGTTGAAAGGGACTATTGCAAATAAACGTATTTTGATTCTGTTTTCTACCAAGTATCTGATTATGTTCTAGAGGAAATCAAATACACATTTGTTACTGTTCAATGCTGTGTATGTGTTTGAATTAAGAACCTTACAGACATTAATCGGACATATAACATAATCCCAAAACTCAGAGCCAGCTAGCGGGTGGAAAAGGAATGAGATAAGTCTCCTAAAATGCCTCTGAGGGCTGTAAAACAACTGGATCTCTGTTGCAGGTATTATAAGACTTTAGAAATGAAATAGAATACATGATTGACTGGATTATAATCTCTCATACTTGGGTATTTCCTTATTACACCTCCGCTATCCCATTGTTAACTGTCACGCAGACAATGCAATAGGGGGAGATACAATTACCGGTATATCTTTAATATACGTTGAAATATAACAGTGTGTTGCTAGCTCTAAGTATTTATCTACTAACACGTTTGATTGAATGGGTTGATCTTATAAGGACTAGCTAGTGATTAGGTATCGGTGGGGAAACTTATATTTATAGTTCAACCAATGTTAAGAGAAAATTCTTCATTTGTTTATAAGATTATTCCCCAGACTATAGGTGCAGTCCCACTCATACAAAACTACAACTCCCAGCATGCTTTACCTGAATAGGCATAGCCAATATCTGGGAGTCGTAGTTTCATAACATCTGGAGAGCCACAGGTTGGCCAAGCCTGCTCTAACATAAGCATAGTTTAGTTGTCAGGATACGCAGTGCTAGACCCAACGTTCCCACTGTACATCTCCGCTATCCCATTGTTAACTGGTCACGCAGACAATGCAATAGGGGAGATACAATTATATCTTTAATATACGTTAAAATATAACAGTGTGTTGCTAGCTCTAAGTATTTATCTACTAACAAGTATTTATATATCCCTAATTTAAAAAGCTGAATAGCCGCACTCTACTGTTTGATTAAATGGGTTGATCTTATAAGGACTAGCTAGTGATTAGGTATCGGTGGGGAAACTTATGTTTATAGTTCAACCAATGTTAAGAGAAAATTCTTCATTTATTTATAAGATTATTCCCCAGACTATAGGTGCAGTCCCACTCATACAATAAATGTAGAGAAAAGCAATTCAAAGAGAATGAAAGCGATGGGACGCACTCATTAATCCTTCATCAATAGGCCCAATTTGATCAACAGAAAATAAAACATAACTTATGTATTTATATTGTTTTTTTATAAATAAAAAATAAATGTATTATTTTCTGTTGCACAAATTGGGCCAATTGATGAAGATTTAATGAATGCGTCCCGTTGCTCTCATTCACTTTGAATTGTTTTTCTCTATTTATATAGTCCTATCAGATTACGTAGCGCTTTACAGAATATTTAACATTCACATCAGTCCTTGCCCCATTGGAGCTATATTCTAAGTTTCCATAATTTGCATAGCTAGTTTAACACAGACATACATATATAGACACAGAGACTAGGGCTAATTTAATCAGCAGACAATTTACCTAACAACATGTTTTTGAAGTGTGGGAGAAAACCGGGGCACCCGGAGGAAACCCACACAGACACGGGAAGAACATATAAACTCCACACAGATAAGGCATAGTCTGGGAATCAAAACTCATGACCTCAGCGTTGTGTGACATAAGTGCTACACACTGGGCCACTGTAATGAGGCCCCTACATAAGAAATATCAAGAGAAAGTGATGGGTGCTCTTGGGAAACTATAGTGTGGGTACTATAATATGAGGGGAATACACTACAAAATATATGATTCGGGCTAAAAGGACAGTTAACATATAAAACAATGGTGATAAATGGATCTGGGACAAGAATCTACCAAATCTACATGTTAAAAACACTTTATAACCAAAACCCATAAAGTGTACCAAGAGGAACCAGAAGGTGGCAGCACAAGCCTATATTTCTATGTCAGGTCCCTATCTGAAAAATTGTACAAACAGTTTATGAATGAAAGTTCAATTTGCAGGAAGCCGGTTTTGGAAAGAAGTTACAAAGTTTACTCCCAAAGATCAATAAGTAGCTTTTTACTAGGTTGGTCAACCTTTGTAAGTGTGTTTCAGTCCTCAGGGTCCCGACCACAGTAACTTTTCACCCACTTCCCCGCTACAGGTGGAATTGACTCCCCCTAAGGGGAATAACGTCACAACTCCCACAGGAGTGTGTGGGAAAAATAAGTGAAAACTGGATGCTGAATTAGTAAAAACACAATTTATTTAACTCGAATTCCAAAAATTCCACATAAAAACCTTAAGCAAGATACACATGAACATACACATAAAAACTATTAACATAAAATCTGAAGCATGAGAGACCCAGACTCGTACCTTAAAAGATGGAGTAAAAACAAGTAACTGGTCCTCTCTGCACACACAGTGCATGTTGTAGGTTTTGGTTTTAAAGTGTTTTTAACAGATAGATTAGATTTGGTAGATTCTTATCCCAGATCCATTTATCCCTATTGTTTTATATGTAAAGGGTCCTTTTAGCCCGAATCATATATTTTGTAGTGTGTACCCCTCATATTATAGTACTCACACTGGTTTCCCCAGAGCGACTATCACTTTCTCTTGATGTTGTACAGTAATTTTTTGTTATAGTGGTACTGTCACGGCTATGGGAATTTGTGAATCTGTCTCGGGAGTCAAGGGAATAAGTTGTCGAGCAGGAGTAAAGTGGAAACTAGCGGGTTTAATGAAAGGTTGTTGCATGGTACATAAACTTAGAGCAAACAATAAGAAGTCCACAGAACAGTTCCGGGCAGAATCAGGCAGGACGATGTCCGGTTGGCAATAAGAGCAGGTCCGGCTATGCCAGGCGGAGTCAGGCAGGGCAATGTCCAAATGACAATGAGAACAGGGCCGGCTATGCTGGGGCGGAGTCAGGTAGAGCAATGTCCAGATGACAATAAGAACAGGGCCGGCTATGCCTGGCGGGGTCAGGCAGAGCAATGTCCAGATGTAGAAGAATGGGACCGGACTATACCGACTGGAGTGTAGGGATCAATGCTGGACCGGCGTGCTGGCTGGACCAGACTGGATCAGGATCAGGAATGTACCGGGACTGGATCAGGATCACAGGAATAACCAGGAACACAGGCAACCAGGAACCTTAGATGAGCAAGTTGTACTGGCAATGACGAGAAGGTGTTCAGCGTTTAAATAGTGCACCCTGCGCACTGATTTGCTGGAGGACCGGAGCAGGTGAGTTTCCATTGGTGCCTCAGAGTCACATGGACAAAGCAAGATGGCGGCGCCCATAGTCCGGAGCTCTGTGGCACTTGGCACCAGAACTCCAAGCAAGATGACGGAGGAAGATGGCTGTGTCTTAAGGTGGTGAGTATTGGAGACTGTCACTGTGTCAGTGACCATCTCCGTGAACCTGTACCACGGGACTGCCGAAGGAGAGCTACGGCCAGCCGGAGCGGGTAAGTGCGGTGTTTAACACCGCAATTCGTGACAGGTACCTATTGGTGCTAGTGGCAGCTTTTTGTTTTAGAAGGAGCGCCATCATACCCACTGTTTTTTACCCTAGATGATAAATGTTTAAGGTGTAGTGTGTACATTCTAGGAGCCTTGACTGAGCTAAAAAATGATGTACTGTATAGGAGTTTTTGTGCAAAGCAGCCGAGATTGCATGTGTATAGGAGCGCAGGGGGGTGGAGAGGGAGGGTTGGGGGAATGGGATCTGTCTGCAGCAGGGGCAGCCGCTATATTAAAGTTTCACCTACTATAAGATTAGTCACAGTTCGCCAAAATAATATCTGGGATATATAGAAGATGAAAATCTTTAGGGTGAGAATATGGTTTGTATACGTTTGAGCATTATATCTAGCGTTAAAATGGCTATACACTACCATGATTATTGATCTGGCAGGAAAAATGCCAGGGAAAGGTCCTGATAATGGTGAGACTCACCTCTCCAGCTGGGACCAACAATCCTGGCAGAAGAGAGAGGTGCTGCAGAGAGTGACAGGAGTCCCTTGAAGCTCCAGTCAGTATTACATGGACGGAGTTCCTACACCCTCTGGCCACAGTTACTTTATCTGATTCCATAATTACCTTTAAGTATAGCAGTAGTAGTGGTGGTTCAGATAAATCAACAACTAGAGTCCTATCATTTTTAAGCATGTCAGAAGATGAAGTTATCAGACCAAAGTGTTGTCTTAGCATTTTACACTACACTTAATTAGAGAATTGATTCCCCCAACGTTCCACAACACCGGTGTCAGCTGAGGAGGTCTAGTAGGTAATGAGGGAGTGTGCAAAACTAGTGGTGTCAAGTCAACCATTCAATCCAAGAGATGTGAGAGGTGTACTGCTGCGGTGTTGTATGTATTTGAGGAACTATCTGGGTTATAAAAGGAAGGAAGTTGCCACTTATCTTCTCTGCTCTACCCAGGATCTGCATAAGGTCATACCAAAATGGATTAAAGTACATGCTATCTACAAATAACAGTAAAGTAATATATTTGTTTCAATTTATATAAGTAACAATGCTCCAATTCTCAAAGTTTTCTATAACTTCCCTCCTGAATCCAGAGAAAAAGAAAAGGGTAACAGAAAAAAAATCTGTGATAGTTAAGCTACCCATAAGCCTAACAAAACAAAGAATAACAATAAAACGCTACATTCTATTGCTCTAGGTCAGCAGAAGACACCAATCACAGTAAAATCAAATAGTATTAATAACTGCCATTATTAGTTTGAAAATGTCAAGAGCGCAGGCTTTTTCCTTTCAGGAGCTCTTAACAATGGGTGGTTGACATCATGGAGTAACAACTCAGCAGGGTGACAGAGTACTGCTGCAATGCTACCAAGCGCCGGGCCTATAAGTGCATAAGGCGTGCAGATACAGCACAACTGGTCCAATTTAAAGCGGAGGCAGCCTGCCATGTTGGCGAGTCTACGCAGAAGATTGCAGAGACAGGCAGGAAGTAAGTATAAAACATAAAAAAATTAATGAGGAATTGGAGCTGTCGCAGTGGGAGGACACAAGTGTGGTAAGAAGAATAAGGAGTAAGTATTGATCATTTAATATTTATTTAGGAATATATTTTTAAAGAAATATCATTAGCTTGTAGATGTAATTGTGTGGAATACAAGCATACCCAGCTTCAGTGTTGCACTGTCATTTTTTTTTTTTAAATATACTTTTTATTGAGAAGGGTAACAGTTCGCAAAGCAACACCACATGTACAGAAGAAGAAACATTCCATAACATACAATGCTGTGTGACATCATGGGAATATAAAAGATAGAGACATAGCTCACCGCACACCCTTCAATTTTGTTTATGTAGAGATCGAAAATAAGAACAAGAAGAGGACGGGTGGCCAGCCATCAAGTAGGAGAAAAATAAAGGAAAGAGACAGGTAAAAGGTGGAAGGGATGAAAAAAGGAAGAAAAAGAGAAGTAGAAAGACCTCCATATCTGGTTTCAAAAAACTGGAAGAGGAGTTCCGAAGTGCGAAGCCCACGGTTTCCAGACCCTGCAAAAGGATTTTGTAGAATTATGTATTATACAGGTCATGAATTCCATTTTAAATACATACCATGTCTTGTCTCGCAATGATGGTGCAGCAGACTGCCGCCAATTTGACGCAATCAAACATGTAGTCGCGGAAGCCACATGTTGAATAAGCTTATTTTGACTTTTAGTGGCGTTGGGAGAAGCGGAGAAGAAAGTATTGGGGGAGGAAAGGGATGTCCACTTGTAATATTAGAGACAAAAGTTGAAAATTTAGCCAGTTTAGATGGAACCAAGTGCCAGCGAAACAGAACTTTGTATCTGTTTTCTTTTATATGCACACACAAAGAGGTAGATGCAATAGATTCCCTTATTTCCTCCCAGTCCTCTGATTCCAGGGGGCTCCACAAATCTCTATTCCATGCCATCTCATAAGATTCAGTATGCTCTGAAGTACCTGGGGCCAACAAAAGGCATAATTCCGATATTAACCCCTTAAAGGAGGAGCGTCTCCGGCACAGATTTTCAAAATCGGTAAGGGGTCTACTCTCCAGTGTGGGTTTCACTGATGCATAAAAATGTCTCAACTGCAAGTATTGGTAAAAATTCTTGTTTGGAATGGAAAGAGCATCCCTAAGTTTAGAGAAGGGCGGAAATACCCCACCAGAAACCAAATCATTTAGATAACGAGCTCCCGCCCTCGCCCAGACAGCAAAAGCGCAGTGGTTGCATCCTGGAAGAAAGTCGGGATTTTTGTACAGAGGGATAAGAGGACCCGGAGAGCTTGACAAATTATAGCGATGTTTGACACTATCCCAAAGGCCCAAATAGTGGTTAATAACTGGGTGGGAGGAGACGGTGGAAGGGCGTTTAGATCTATGTTGCCATAATAGTGATGACAGAGAGGAAACATCAAGAAAGCCTGCTTCAATCACAGGCCACACGCGAGTAGCCATCGCAGGGCACCAAAGAATACATTGAGCCAAGTGAGCAACAAAGTAATAACGTCTAAAATCAGGCAGACCAAGACCAAGATCTGTGCATTATCTTAAGACGCACACGTGGGTGTCGACCTCTCCAAACAAATCTGGTGACATGGAAGTGTAGGGATTTAAAAACGTGCGGAGGAACCCGAACAGGAAGAGCCTGGAACAGATATAGAAGCCTGGGGAGTATATTCATCTTAACTGACGTGACCCGCCCTATCCAAGATATGATCAACGAGTTCCAACGATCCAAATCGGCATTAATCTGAGTTAGGAGCGGAGGATAATTTGCTTGGTATAACTGGCTATATGTTTTGGTTAACTGAATCCCAAGGTACTTTATTTTTTGCTTATTCCATTTAAATGAAAAAATTTGGGTAAGATGATTGTGTAATGTGACTGTCAAATAAAAATCAAGAACCTCTGTTTTTTGTGGGTTAATTTTATATCCCGATTGTCGGACGAATTTCTGTTAGTACCGCTGGTAAAGAAGACGCAGGGTTTGTTAAGGACAAAAGAAAGTTGTCCGCATATAATGCTATCTTATAAGCATCTCGTCCAGATGGCACTCCATATATGATTGGATTAGTTCTAATGCGAATGGCTAGCGGTTCAATTAATAGTGCAAATATAAGAGGGGATAAAGGACATCACTGACTAGTCCCATTTTTAATACTGAACGGGGTGGAGGAGATACCATTAACTGTCACTGTCGCAGAAGGGGAGTGATATAAGGCGAGTATAACCTGCAGGAAACGACCAGAGAAGCCCATCGACCTAAGGACCCCCTGTAAAAAAAAGCCAGGACACCCGGTCGAAGGCCTTCTCCTCATCTAATGCCATGAGTAAGGCTGGGATTTTTTGTGCATGAATGGAATGGATTAAATCTACAGCACGCCTGGTATTATCCAACGCCTGGTGGCCGAGAGTAAAACCAGTCTGATCAGGGTGGATCAGATGTGGTAGAAGAGGATTTAGACTCAAAGCCAGAATTTTAGCAAAAATGCGTAAATCTACATTTAAGAGGGAAATTGGCCTGTAATTTTGACAAAGGGTGGGGTCTCTTCCTGGCTTTGGGAGGACAATGATATCTGCAAGGGTAGTTTCTGGAGCAAATTGTGTTCCATTCAGGACTGAATTAAAAAATGCAGTTAAAAAAGGGGCAAGAGTACTCGCTTATTTTTTGTAATAATGAATGGTCAATCCGTCCGGTCCAGGGGCAGAAGAAGCTCGCAGGGATTTGATAGCCAATAAAACCTTTTCTATTTTGATTTCCGCATTTAGAACAGTTTGTTGGACAGTAGACAGAGTTAGGAGGTGCGGGGATGCAAGGTATGTTTGTAATTCATCGTCAGATGGGATTATGTGTTGTTGGGAAGCCTGTAGATTATATAAGTCAAAATAAAAATCTTAAAAAATTTGAGTCATCTGAGAAGGGCCAAAAATAGGAGGAGAATCCGAGGAAGGTTTTAACTCGTTGATCATACGGGAGGCGTAGTATTTTTGATGGGGAGTGCCAGGGGGGAGTCAGCGATGTAACGCTGAGCGTTAGTACGCTCAGCGCTACATCGTAGCTCAGGATCAGGCCCATTGTCCTTATTTCTCGTCAGGAACAAGATTTTTTCCTTTATTCGGAAATAATGAAAGCGGACTATTACATCTCTCGGTCGTTGATCTGTGGACAAGCGGGCTCGGAGTGCCCTGTGGGCACGATCCAGGAGCAAATCATTATCTGTAGTTTCGGTGAAAATATGGCAAAAGAAGTCCTGAAGGTAATTTGGGAGGTCAGTGTTTTTAATTGATTCGGGAACATTTCGTATACGAACATTATTCCTACGGGAATCTAGGTCATCTTGTTTTTCTTTTAGGGTTTCAATTTCAGCCCGACGACGGATCATTTCTCTGTCGAGCTGATCATGAGAGCGGCAAAGATCGTCTGTTTTAGATTCTAATGCATCTGTGTGATTTCCCAGAGAAGTGATCTCGGTCTTGAAGTCACAAATCGCTTTTTTAAGTTCTTGCCGAAATGTGATTTTGATATCATTTGCCAAATCAGTGATAGCCGCTTGAACAACCGGATCTAGTCCCGGAGCAGAGGGGGGAGATCTCATTGGCACTGTGGTTAAAGTAGGCAAAGGATCCATGCGTCCGGACCGGGTCCTGGTTTTTTAAAATATGGTGGAGTTGGACCAGGTGGTGGTCTCTTCGTAGAGTTTCTGCCAGCCATTTGAGCACTAAAGCTGATGGTATGAGGTGAAATAGATAGGAAATGGCGTAGCTATTGAAGGTGTTTCCCACAAGAAATTTAGTGAAACAGACAATAAGGTTGAGATATACATATGTCTTCTTGAGAAAGATATATTAGGGCTCCACCAGAACACCAAAGTGAACGAAAGCTACATGTCCAAAGTAAACAGCAGCCGCTGCACTTTTATTAAGAAAGGTATTTTGAAGAGGGTAAATTAGTGAGACAGCTATCCAAGCTAAAGGTACTGATGCCCTCTTGTGGGGAAAAGTGGTAATAGCCGTGCCCTCTTATGAGATAATATATCAGGTCTTGAAAATAGCAGTCCACAAATGCAAATGAGCACTATTATATGAAGAGAGTAAGGTATCCCAATTAAAGTATTGTTTTTATAGTTTTTGTTTTTTGTGGATTTTTTGTAAAAAATTAATTAATTTATTTATTTATTTTTAATGGGTTTTTGTTTTCCTGTAAGAAGCAGTGGAAGGGAGAGGGACCCCTATGCACACAAAGTGTGTCAATTGGGTAAGTTTCAAGCAAGTGGGGTTCCCCTTCCCTGCTTGCTTATGTTGCAGGGGAATTTAATCACAGTGGTGATGAACTGCTCTCAAAATGGCGCTGGGTGCAGGGATATTTTCGCGCCAATATATCTTAGGGCAACAAGGAGACCGGGAGCCAGGGCAAGTGCCCGCCCGCATCGGTCTGTAGCTTACCCCCAAGTCCTTGGACCTTCTAGTAGGCTAGATTGGGTCCTGGGTCAGGTTAGTATAAGCGGCTGGAAGCCTTGAAGAAAATAGCAGGACTGTGGCTGCAGGGATCGATGTTGAGGGAAATCTCAGGGCATCCCCAGGTGCACACGATACCCTTCTGCGTTGCCTGAACCTGGGTCTTGCTGACTGGAGCCCAGGCACTTATAGTCTGAATACTGTACTAAGGGAGTCCAGGAGACTGCAGCCACTTGCTGAGCTGCTGTCCGGAGCTTGAGGCTTATAGTGAAGGAGAGAGGGAGACAAGATGGTGCCTCCCACATGGGTAATGGCGCCGACTCTGCAGATATGTGTCTCCCAGATTTCAAAGGAGACTGCAGGGGAAGATTTTCAGCACCTTTGAGCCCACCTTCAGGAGCCAGCAATCCTCCCTTCTTGTCTGACCTGTCTCTCCACTGAAGTTCAGCGATCCGTCGGACCAACACCACAGTGCACCGCACCACCAGGCCACAGGGGAGAGCAGAAGCGACAGCGCCGGCAGCCGCAGGAAGCAGGGAGTTAGACCCAGAAGAACCTCAAGCAATGCTGCCGTCAGGGGGATGCACCAGGAAGGTGAGTAAGGGTCCAAATGTGCCACAGGATCCATATAGAGGATGATTAGGCACGGAGCTGAGGGATCCTGCTGCCTACTCCATCACGGTCGAAGCCACGCCCCTGCACTGTCATTTTTTACATAAATACATGTAATGTGGCTGCAATGTTAAGGCAGGTGTATTATTTCGTGAATAAATGTATTATTTTGGTGTGGGTCCCTTCTGAGAACGGCCCTATTTCGAAAGGGCCAAAATCTCCTGGCCAGTTCTGAACTCGATCGCTTTTGCTTGGTTAAAATTTTAACAAAGTTAGAAATTTTTGTTTAAATGTTTTAATGCTTGTTCAATTTGTTATTTAATTTATTTAGAATTTAAAAAAATATTTTGTTATTTTATCTGTTTTAAAATGTATTAAATAAATATTTGTTGTAAAACCTCTGTGACATTTCTTTTTATGCTAGGCTTAGGCCCAGTATACCTACACATAATTAAAAATATTTTATCAATACAAACATATAAAATAGAAGACACCAATTAAACAAGTGCTATTTGCCATGTTTATAGTCCAAAACAAAATGGCAAATTAATGTTTAAAAATAAATAAACAGTAAAAAAATATATATATATAAAAATAACTGCACATTTCTGCATGAAACTCGGATTAGCTAGTAATGTGTGCAATGCAACACCCATGACCCTCCCTAGCATGGACGGGTTTTCGGTGACTTACGCCTCCATAGGGCATCCTTAACTCTACGGGGCTGATTCAATTATCAATCACGGCCCGCGATAAACAGGGAAATGTATTTTCCCGTCTATTACGGTACCCAATTTTTATACGCATCTCTATGAGGTGCGTATAAAAATGATTTAAATTTTTTTTTGCACATTTAGCATCGCACCGCAAAATACACGGGTGTGATGCTAATTGAATCAGGCCCTACATGTATAATTACGCACGTATGTTACTTCCGTACGTGCGTATCTTACTAATTGCACCCTCAAAAGCCCATTTGAATACCTCCCCCCCGTCCACTTTCACGTAACTTCGAACGTACGGAAGACAACCACGCCCCTCCGTATGTGTGTCCCTAAGTGCAATTCACAAGTCCGTGCCAAAAGTACTTATGTGCGTAAATACTACGGAATGTGCGTGGAAAAAGTTACTACGCATGCGCAGTTAATCCGCTCCTAAAAATACGCACGCAAAAAACGTATATGTGAATACGGCCCCAAATGCTTTTTTAAGCGGAAATCGGGCCATGTTACACACCATTCACTTTAGACTACACTGCTGTAACTTAACAAAAGAAGCATATTTATTTGACAATCCTAATAATTATAATAAAAAAATGTATAATTTATAATTATTATAAAATAATATTATATTGTAAAATAATTATTCATATTTAAAAATATTAGTGGAAGGACAAATATTATCTCAAGTAGGGTACAATGGCGGTTCACCCTGCCAGACCCTCTTGAAATTTCTGTATCACTGTAGTTCTAATTAACACAGATTATCCTGGTATTTCAGGAGTTACATACATTGTAGGACTATTTTAGTGACAGATTTGCTTTCCAGGAAGGCTTAGTAAGGCCTCTGTACAGACAGAGAAGAGAATTTGACTTTTCAATGTCTACTTCAGATCTTGAAACCTGACTAAATTCTTCTATGCTTTTTATTAGGTGGTGCTTTATTAGGTGGTCTCCAGATTAGAAATGTATAAAAGTCCACAAATTCAGATGGTGGTAACCAAACCTGAAAAATGTTTCCATCTACCAGAAATGTAAACAGTAATTTTGGATTTATTTTAATTCTTATATTTTGTATTTGGTAAATGTATTATCTTACTTTTTTTTCTTGCTCTATTCTCTACCTAAGAATTGATTGTTCTTAAGATAGCTGCTTAACTATCATTATTATAATAGGTCAATTGAGCGTTGACCATATTACATCAGGTTTGCACCTGGCTGCTTTCTTTCTTTTTTTTACAGTGCATGAAAAAGCTCTACCGGTTAATTCTAGCAGTTTCCTACAATCCATAATGTCCTGACTAATTAGCATGTATCATGCAATTGTGACAGCAATCAGGTATGTTATAAAGTACAATGAAGGAACAGAAGTCCCTCATGCAGATGAGCAAGAAGGGAAATAAAGCAGATGTTATTAATAAATATAAAAAAATATATATCCCCCAAAAAACAAAAAAACTATTAATATTTATTCATTTGCACCAGGCCTGGGACAGATGCTTTCAAAATGTGATAAGCTAAATTATAATTTGCAGTTAAACAACTTGCATTAAAAGTACATACATATAAAAAAAAAAAAAAAAAAAAAAAAGAAAGGATAACTAGAGCTAAATACAGCTGGGCTCTCTTAAAGCTTATTTTGCAACATGGTGGGTGTCACGACCATTGTGGGACCTGTCCTGGGTTCCGAGGGAAGCAACAGATGAGCCGGTTTGAAGAGAAAGCTAGCTGGTTTAATGTAGGGATGGTTCATGAACAGACATACGAAACGGTGGGTAAGGTAATGACAGTCTCAGGGGAACCACACTGTGCCTGGCTGGCACAAATGAAGAGAGCAGTCCAATGAACAGGCCAAGCAGTGGGAGTGCAGGTGACTGGACCGGACTGGAGTGCAGGCCACTGGACCGGACTGGATCAGGATTGCAGGATTGCAGAATACCAGGATCAAGATTGCAGAATATCAGGATCAAGATCAGGATCAGGATTGCAGAATATGAGGATCGGGATAAGGATTGCAGAATATCAGGATCGGGATCAGGATTGCAGAATACCAGAATCAGGATCAGGATTGCAGAATACCAGGATCAGGATTGCAGAATACCAGGATCAGGACTGCAGAATACCAGGATCAGGATCAGGATAAGGAGAACCAGGCACCTTGAATGGACAAGTTGTTCTGGCACTAAATTAATTGTGCACAGAGTTTAAATAGTGCGCCCTGTGCACTGATTGGCTGGAGGACTGACACAGAGGATTCTCATTGGTAGTTCAGGTCATGTGTCTGGAGGCAAGATGGCGGCGCCCATGCACCGGAGGAGCGTGGCGCTAGGCACCAGAATCCAGGAGGACACCAGACATGCTGCAGGCAGGGTAGACTGTCGATATGCTAGTGACAGTCTCCGGAAGCTTGGGTCACGCGACCGCTGGGAAAGGACAGCCGACATTTGATCAGGTGAGTGCAGCGCTTGCCGCGATTCGTGATAGTGGGGAAGCTAGATTGCAGCACATTATTAAATCATTAAAATGTTGTTTAATTGCCATTTAGAAGCTTACTGCAAAGATCAGACAATGGAGCTGACATCATCCATTCAACTCACGGGATGAGTCATACACTTTTTCTGTAGGACATTGAATGAGTGACAGCAATTCCATTGTCTGATCTCTGCAGGAAGCGGGTAGTTGATAAATGGTAAGTAAACAAAGCTTTAATGATTTCTGAAGCCCTATTCAACTTTCCCCAGCAGGTGGGCTCACTCCTTTTTCAGTTAGCCAGGTATTGTTGGTGGCCCTTGGACCCATACAAATACATTTAAAAACCCCAATACATCTATGGTTCTCAATAAATGTATTTTGTTCTTCCTTAATTCATATGACAACTCTTTCAATAGTGTCACGGTCTCTGGACTGTCATCCTATAAGACAATAAAGTTAAAATATCAGTTAGCATGTTAAGTTGATTGATACTTAAATTACAATTTTGGTTTTATTGCATACTAGTTTCCATTAAACACCCCAAAACAAGCAAAAAAGAAAGAAAAACAATGGGCTGGATCCATACCAATGCAAGTCTTACGGACGTGCATGGTCTTTAGGTACGCCAGCGCAGCGGGCAGTGCACGCCCCCTGCACTCCCCGCTCAAGGTAGTAAAATCCAGATTCCTACCTTAAACTTTACGACTTGGTCTGCGGACTTACATAGAGTGCGTAATTCCACTGGCGTCCGTAGCCCAGGATCTGGGCCAATGATTCGAAGAGCCATATACCAAACATGTTTATTCTTCCTGGGTCATACAATCCTTCTTCCTGCATTCTAGAGGGATATGCTAGTTTAGCACTTTTGCAAGTTTTTCTTAATATTCCAATTGTTGCAGATGAGAACAATTGAAAACAGAAACAATAGGAGAAGTCTGGGTGTCAGCCCTCCAATCCCTGTCTGGGTGATGTTAAAGTGCCAGCTGCTCCCTGCTAGTGTCCCAATAGTCACTAATGAAAAGACTTCAAATGTGATAATTGAGGGTGATAGCTCTCGGTACTTTGAGAGTTCTCAATAATGTCTATGATGTGTCTCTATCATCTAGTGTTGTAGAAGCAGGTCAGTGGTGTCCTGGGTCAGCGTCAGTAGAAAGAGGGAGAGAACACAGACAGTGCCACAATATGGTGTAGTAATTCAGTTAAACCAGAGAGAGGAAACGAATGAATGAACTCACATGCCGTTAACTTGTCTTCCTGTGAAACGTCTTAAGCATCGCTGCTGGCTGTGTGGGGTTTGGTTCATCTGCGGTGTCCTGTGGTGACCTTCCCCTTCGTCAGAGGCCTCACTGGGGCGGATAGGAATAGGAATCCTCCTCGATGAAACCTCTTGATTCCGGAGGGGTTGTGGACGCGGTCTCACTGGTCTCCCGCGCTGTTGGTGTGTTGCTATGGCGACAGTTCCCACGGATGCAAAACGCTACACTGCCACCGTACAAAAAGAACAACTACTTTCATCTCCAACAACACAGGACAGACCCACCGTATAACTGACAACATAACGTGCCATACCAAAAACCAAAAGTGCAGAGCGCTAATCACACTCAATTTTTCACATTAAAACAGAATCAATAGCCACGTAGATTGTGTATATGTGGTTTTTTTTAAGACCGCATTTACGCAATCTACGTAACGCAATGATACATAGATTACGTAAAAGAGTTACTAGGCATGCATAGTAGCTACCTATCAGCAAGTTACGGCCGTATGTGGAAGACGGACATTGTTGAGGATCCAGCCCAATGACACTTCCACATGCTGGCCCTGATCCAGATCTGAGGTAGCGCATTCTATGCGCCGTACTTGTGTGCTCTAAAGGATGGATTGATGCGCAAGTATATGGGTCTTCTGGATGGGAAGTAAATGACAACACGTGGCCTACAGGCACAGAGCAGCAGCCTCTCTGCTGCCACGTCTCCAAATTCTCTGTGCAAGTGCAGGGTTGTAGAATGTATCTGAAAGAGTTTCATACTGTTATAATCAGAACGGAAGCTTTAATTGTAGCATTTGTGCTCTAAGTCAATGGAAAATTAAATTTACAGGAAAATATGAAAATACTATACATTTTTTTTAATTGTACTCCAAAAAATAACAACCTCACTTTACACTAGCAGCGATTCCTTATCTGTTTAATATATTTTGCTAAAAAATTGAATTGAATTAGTATCTGAATGAGCGCCCCCCCTGACTTATAAACGTAACATAAATTAACCTTTGTTACGTCAGCGATCTGCCAACAATTGGGTGCACTTGCTGTACTTACTGTACATTGATTACGTCCCACCCCCCCTTCACTCCCTCAACAAGCCCCTCAAAGCTTAAGCCCCGGATGCCAGGGTTGTGCTGTGATCTGAATGGGACGCCCCTGTGTGCTCTTCAGTTCTGAGAATGCACAGTAGCAAATCACACAGAGAAACATCACGCCAGCTTGCGTACTCTCAGATCTGGATCGAGGCCACTGAGTTCACAAGAGGGTGTTCACTGTCTCAAGACCATACTTCATAGATTTTCTGTAGTCTTGAGACAGAACACTTATAGTGTATAGTGTATAGTATGTCTTGGCTGTTGGAAGTCAGTCAGTGTGAGTGGGAGTGGTTAAAGAGGTCACGCACTGGTGGTATGGATGGAGCAGCCCAGGGCTAGCAGATACCTTAGGCTGTTTTCCTTGGGGATCCAAATGTGTTCTGTGTTCAGAGACTTCAAAACTATACCCTGACCTGATCATAATCTGTATTGGAAAGAAAAGAATATTGCATGTTTAAGGAATACTTAATCTCTTGTTGCATGGTATGTAATGTGCATGAGCTATTGATTCTGCCTGGGAATGTGTCACAGTGGTACTGTCCATATTTAAACCTTACACTGCATTCTTGTTTAGTGTGCAGCCTGTTCAGTTTATCTTGTCTATTCTCTGTTGTGTGTTTATCCTGCATTTTCCAGCACATAGTGCTAGTTTATTATTTTTGTAGTATTCTCTGTTGTGTGTTTATCCTGCATTTTCCAGCAAATAGTGCTGGTTTATTATTTTGTATTTTCTTTGTTGTTTGGTTACACTGCATTATCCTGCACATAGTCCTTGTCATTATTTTTCCTTGCAGTGTATTGTTGTTTTTCATTAAATTGCACCAAGTACTTACCTCTTGTTGCTTGGATTTCTATGGCACATAGTGCCTGCCGTTCAAATCGTATCAGTTTTGATAATGCCATTTTCAGTCAAAACATTGAACATGAATTGGGATCACCATGAAGCTCTTAGGGACTTGGTAACTTGGCCATGCTAAACACTACAAGGGAGCTTGCATGTGTTCTTTACTGCATTGTTCATGTTCTTGAGACATGAAGTCAAATGCAAGGATGGATTTGTGCTTTATCCCATTTACTAAATGCTTAAAAAGCATTTACATTTGTTCATATAGACTATATAAGATTATATGATTTAAATCAGTTTGAATTATTACCTGCAGTTATTTAAAATTTACATGATATGATTTTAATGTTTGACATTTTCTCATATAAATAGAAAAAAATAAGAAAACATAACTTACTAATGCGTATAGTGCTGTGTTGAACGCTTTCTCTACTGTATCTACTGCACCTTCTGAGAGGTTTTCCTATTCAGAAATTCAGAAATGTAAACATGGACTTCACCTCAAACTATTCCAAAAGACAATATAATATCAAAGAGCAATTCTCCTGTGAAACAAAGAGAGTCATCTACTTGTTAAAATGCCCCTGCAGTCTAAAAATGAGATTAGGGGAGTACATATTAAACATAAAAAAGGGTGTAACAAATCATAGTGTGCCCCTACATTTCTTACACAAAAACATAACAGTGACCCACAAGGAACTAAAATTTCAGGCAATAAAGAAAGTGAAATGTCCACGGACAGGAGGTAACTTCGGAGCACGTATAGCTAAAGAGGAAATCAGATGGATATTTCTTCTAAAACTTTGACACTCAAAGGTCTAAATATTGATTTGGCCTTGGACCCCTTTTTATTTACTTAAAATCACAAGGGTTTTGGCTGTAATTTTAGCCAATTATGACACCATCTCTCCCCCCCTCCTTTTTTTATGTAGCCTGTACACCTATATATATCTACCTTTTGGCTATTTATATATTCTGTTTTATTTATTTATTTTTTGGTTTACTAATGTAATGTAATGTTGTTCAATTTGTATGATGTGATCATTGAAGGAACCCAAGACAAAGGCTCCTTATGCATTTATATATTTATTTATATATTTCTATCCCTTTGGCACTAAAATATTTTTATGTTTATTTTCTATGCAAGTACTAAAGGAACCCAAGATAAGGGGCATCCCTGATTTATATGCCAATCATGTCAAGAGATAAGGCGGACTAGCCTATCACTGCACAGCACAGAAGGACAACCTTCCACTTCAATTTTATATACCCCCTCAGTGGCATGTTACTCAAAAGAGACCTCCATGACACACAAGCTCTTTTTTAAGGCAAGCCCTGAAGAAGCCCCCACATAGAGGGGTGCAACGCTTTGGAAGATTTAGAGATCTCTAAAATACAGGCTGACATTGCGAGCAGCATTTATGGAACACTGAGTATCTGAAGTGGCCGGTATTCACAGCATCCACTATATATAGAGCGGCCGGTCGCGAACAGAAACTAACAACGGAGTCCGAGAGTAGTGACCAACCCAAACTAAGTTCCCTTAAAGAGGGTAAGAGGACTGTTTACACGTGCAATCAAGGGCACCGGAGTGGGGACATCTGAACGGTGAAGCAAGGTACTGTGAACATACACCTAAGACATTGAATTTTCACTTTGTCTTTACATTGGACAACACATTACTGTGCAAACAGGCACTGCTAAGCAGTGTATTAAGGTACCTGGCACCCCTCCATAGGATGCGGATATATACACTGAAGTGGAAGCAATCATCTCCTACTAGGAGCGGGCATTATCCAAAATTATTCTATCTTTTTGACATTGGTGGAATGAATTATCCCATACTAGGAGCAGATATTATCTTGCCCTGTTGACAATATTATGCTATTGTAGCACTATACCATTATTTATACTGAACATTACATGTAAAGAACTTGCTGGTTTGAGAGAGCTTTAAGCTTCTGATTTACTAAAAAAGAATTTGTTTTATTTATTATTTTTTGATATTAACTTAGTCTTTTGGCACTTTGGTATATAGTGGGATAATAAACTTTGTCTGATTTTAGTTTTATTTTGATACTCTTGTTTGATGCTGAGCGCTGGGTACATCCGAAACTCTGTAAGGCTTATTTTTGAACATATTCTAATATTAATGGCCACATAATCTATTTCAACCATTTACTTATTACCATATAGAAAGCAATTACATGTGATAAACAGCGTGCTTATCACACCTGTTCTGCACTTACACCTGTTTTTTAGGTGTAAGCACAGTGTGAATTATCACTGCCCATGTGCAGATCAGGAGTGAGCACAGAAAAGTGGATGCAACATGGCTGATGGCCTGTGTCCACTCACTTGTGCTCTGCACTTGTGGAATGGGGCATTCCTCTATAATCAAATGGGAAAGTAGGTGTTTTAGTGCTGCTGTCAGCACAGTAGCCATCTGATTATCTCTGGGTTTCCTCCTAAACTCCAGATACCAGCTCAGGGCTGGTTTAAGTTTTCCTTATTAAAATGGCCCTATTATTACTTCTACCATAACCCTACACACCTTACACATAGTACAGTGTTACATGTCAGAATGAAGGGCGTCTGAAAACACCCTATATAAAAAGAAGCACACCCTGTAATACTAATTACAGAATTACCAAACTCATGTATAGTGTTGCAATGAATTTACTGGGCCCTCTAAGCAGAAGGGAAGCTACAGGTGTCTGGCCACTTCAGCAGCTCCCACTTTAGCGCTTACAGTAGGTGTACAGTAGGTGGCAGTGTGCTCTATGTGCATCTTTGCAGTATCTCAGTAGAAGATTACATAAATGTTTATTTCTTAGTATTAGGGACTTTTACTTTGCTTTCTCTGTTAATAGAAACACATACAAGTCCACGTATGGACTTTATATGCAATAAAATACAGGGAGAGGCATTTGTCTTATTTATTGTTTTCACCTATTTTGTGAGCATTCGGATTGGGGAAAATGTTACGTTCTGCACATGGGGCCTGATCCAGAGCAACGAAATTTTGCACGGCGGGCGAATGCGTACGTTCGACCGTGCGTATAAACCTACACGCCCCTAACACTCCCATTGTAAAGTACCTGCTTACAACGGCTATACCCTACACTAGGTACTACCGTCGGCCGTATGAATGTTCGCACATAATACGCAAAGCGTACGGGCTTAGCACGCCCATACTGTACAATTTAAATGGCTATCCCCGCCTCCGTGTAGTAAAACGAGCGCCCAGGCGACCGTCGTACTGAACGCACGCCCCTCGAGCGAAAAATTCGCACACAATACGAACGCTATACGCTCATGTCGTCCAGCCGACCGGAAGCTGTCATACTGGGCATGCGCAGTGCGAATTTTCGTACGAAAATACGCAAAAAACGGTCGTACGCTCGCTCGAAATCGGCCAGTTTCGTAGCTCTGGATCAGGCCCATGGGCACATACAGTCTGTCCCGTTTCTAGACCTAGCAGAGCCCAGGGCCCTCTCTCTGAGGACCGATGCAGACTTCTGAACCAGAGCCATTTACATACACAGGAGCCAGAAAGATTAAGGTAGCTGGTTATAATCTATAAATCTAATGGCGAGAGGGGAGTAATTATCACACTAATATCGTATCCCTGAGATTGAGGATCCCTAAAAATCTGTTGCTCAGAGATCTATTATTATTACTATTATACAATGCGATCAGTGAGTTCTCCAAAGCAGAAAATTACTGCTGTTTAGTTTTTTCTTTGCTCCGTTTATTTTTCATTCCATCCACATGTGGCCACTTGCAGAGTTTTTCCACTTACTGTATAAATTAACAATCTGCCCCATGACCAGCATTACAGCACAGTATTGATTCTGCATAGATATTCTGCACAGAGCTCAAATTGGGTTAGTATATGACGACTTTTTTCTAGGAAGAGTTGCACAGTCCATACATACAGAGGTCCTATAGTCCAGACATAAGAGGGGTTCACTCCAATCTCTTAGCAGTTACGCTGTCATAGACCTCAAGTCCCCGTTCAGATCAGAACACAGATCTGTGGGGAACTGACTACCGCTGCTCACTCCACTTAATCTACATACCTTTCTACATAATCTACATACCTTTCTACATAAGCTACATACCTTTCCCCGCCTCTCTTGTAGGGATTAGGCATGCAGATTATTAGTGCCACTCCATCAGATGGATCTCCTTATGTACAGAACATCTCCTTGCATATTGTAACATTTGCGTAACAATGCGCACACATGTGCATTTCCAGAAAAACACTCAACCAATGCAAGCAGCTGGCGGAAGTCAGATGTTGTTAGTAGATGAGGATCAGACCTGATGTTCTGATGGTAAAAGATCCAGAGGGGGTTAGTTCTATGACCTATCTGTTTATGTTAAAACATCATTTTTTTTTTTTACTAACCCCTGTGCTAAGCTTCTCATGGTACCATACAAGAAAGGGGATTATGGGAATTGGCTCAGAATTGTACACAGTGAAAACGACATATGTCTATATAAAATAATTAGTGCAAGTCCTTGATATTATTGCCAATTGCTGCAAGCCTGTAAGATAAGTTCAGGGTTAAGACTGGTGCTGAGCCATCTCCAAACCTCCATTATAACCCATATGTAATACTTAGGTCTGGACATGACACACCCTATAAAGCACATGTGGGGTATTTTGTGGGTCTGGGACTGGCACATACTATAAAATTTGTGGGGTATATTATGGGCCTGGGAATGGTACATACTATAATATAAGTGAGATATATTAGCAGTCTGCTTATGGTATACTATATTCTGTATACAATGTGCCATTCCCTAAATCTAAGATAAACCACATATAGTATTTGCCATAACTAGACCCCTAATATATCCTATGTAGTGTGCCTTGTCAAGACCAATAATATACCCTGCATGTATTACAAACATTAGAAACACTCCTTTCAAAACCCTGCGTTTGCCACTTGGCAACATCACCAATAAAAATATTAAATAGCACTGGTCCGAATACAGTCACCAGGGGTACTCCACTGGTTACCTTACAATCCCTAAAAGGATTCCATTTACTACAACCCTCTGTTGTCTATCCTGTAACCATACAGCTTTCTTTGAGTCCAATCCCAAATTTTCCAGCTTATTTAACAATCTGCTATGTGGCACAGTGTCAAAAACTTTACTAAAATCTAGTTAAGCTATATCTACAGCTCCCCTTGATCTACCAATTTAGTGTCCCAGTAAAAAAAATGAATAAGATTTGTTTGACATGATCTCTCCCCAGGAAATCCATGCTGCTTGGGATCTTGTAAGTTACTAGTTTTAAGATATTGTACAATGTGCTCCATTAACAGTGGTTCTATCAATTTCCCTACTACTGATGTTAGACTCACTGGTCGGAAGTTGACCGCTTGTTCTCCACTTCCACTTTTTGCAAAGGGAACACATCTGCTATTTTCCAGTCTTCTGGAATTACTCCTGTTACTAGTGACTGGATGAAAAATTATGTTAATCGCTGCCAGCACCCCTATTAGTATTTTAGGATGTATCCTATCTGGGAACAGAAGTCCCCCATTCAGATGAGCAAAAAGCAAATGAATGTGCAAGTCAAAATGTGATGAGCTAAATTTCATTTTGCAGTTAGGCAACCTTTATTAAAAGTAACTACAGTGCACAAGAACATTAAACACGGATGCTGGAACATTGACTTTATTCTTGTCTAATAAAAACCTGACATTTAAAATTACTGGAATGATAAATGATTCAGGTACATAAAACCCAGAAATTAAAATCTATACCGCCCAAAAGTTGGCAACAGTCTTTGATATTGTTCATTCTCCACAGTGCCAGGAAAATGCTAATGATCTTTTTCGCTACTGATAAATAAAGTTTGACAATTATATGGGGTATTGTATAGAGAGCTGGAAATTATTCTAATGTATCTCTTTTCACAACATTTAAGCCTGTGTCAATTATATTAGATGTACAAGTTGTTGATCATCAAGATAGTGTTATGTATATGAAGACATTCACCCTTTATTATCATTCTTTTTTTAACTAACTAAATGTTTAATATAATAGGATACAGAGCCGCCACCAGGGGGGGACAGCCGACACTATTGTCCTGGGCCCGGAGCTGATGGGGGCCCGCCGATACTTACCTAGCTCTGAATCAACAGGTATCAGCGGTATCCTACCGCCGATACTTGCTGTTTTGAGCCTCTTCAGTAGCCGGCTAATGCGCAGGGAAGTTCTTCCCTGTGCACCGGCCCGCTGTTATAGCATGTCTGCTGCGCCCCGCCCCTATATGACGTCAACAATGACGTCATACGGGGGGCAGGGCCCCGTGGCTGGGTCCTGGGCCCCGCATTTGATGATGACAGCCCTCATAGGATATGTAATAGATTAAACAGTAATGCACATAGATTTAATGCATGTATTTCTCTGTTATAATTGTATACAGACTAAGATTAAAAATGGAAGAATTCCAAGTTTTAGGTTATGCAAAGAGGGCACATATAGACCATAAAAAGCAATTATTTACTCCTTCCAACAAAAAGTTGCTTTATAGAAATATTACATACAATAAAGGGAAAAAAAATGTAATTGTTAAAAAACAATCGTAACGTAACGTAACATAAAATAATGTTTTGAAAAAAGAAAAAAAAAATTTGAGGACAATGGGCCAGATCCAGACCTAAGTGCTTGTTATGTTTCACCACGTAGCATATTTACGCTAGCGTATTTTATATGCAAAATATATTCTATATATTGTATATATACATAAAAATTCACCAAAGCAGAGACCGACCTTTAAAATAAAGCATCTACAAATACCAATGAAGGTAAATCTGGTAGTGTTTTTGCTGGAAACAATGGTAGCCAATACATTTTTAATTCAATTATTTCACAGTAAATATATAAAAGTATAAGTGGTAAATGTGTATTCTTAGGGCCAGATATAATAAGCTGCGGGAAAGGAAAAATTATGAATGAAGTCCTGCGCATGCGTAGAGACTCCTATGCGGGACTTTTCTTTTTACTTTCTTTTTTTTAACTGTTATTAATATTTTAGATGTATTTATTTATTTATTTTAAAAAATATAATAAAAAAAAACAAAACTTAACTTTTTTTTTAAATGTAACAGCTATTAGGGGGAGGAAAAGTATGTAATATGGGGAGATGAGATGGCTACATTTGCAATCTGGAGGCATAATTTGGATCTTTCTTAAATTACCTATTATTCTGGATATTTAAAAAACACAGAATCAGGCCCTGTATATCTCACTTTTATTTATGCATTTTATTGCATGTATAGCAGCCAAGAGTCAATTTCTGGTTATTGTCATCTAAAAATGGACGTGCTAATTTTTGTGGATCACATTCTAAGAACATTTATTTTTTAATGGAGGGCATTGAAGGCTGAAACAGTCCTTAAATCCACTATGTTGCCAAGTGTACACTAGGGGCCTGATTCAGAGATCCGGAACTAACGATAGTTCCGTGCGTATATTTAGGGTGGGATCAATTTTGCATCAACCGCGCATAGTAATAGTGTACGTTGAAGTTAAGGTCGGAAATGCCTTAAGGTCGGACTTGTGAATCGGGCGGAGACTAATGCAACCCTAAGTGCGGCGAAAATATACGGACCTAAGCATTTGCATAGAAATGGGCGGGGGGGAGGTATTGAGATGAGGAAAAGTGGGGGCGCTTACAGAGCTAGCGCCCTACATATACGCAACTAATACACATAGGGTCGGAAGTGAATGTGGCCAGTTAGGGCAAGTCTATGGAGGTGGAAGTTTAGGTCCGGCCGGAGGTTGCGAGGGGAGTGACTGTTTATTCTGGTGGGTGTAACTTGTTCCGACCTGTCACTTAGATGCGTATATTTGTGGCCCGATCGCCGACGGATCTCTAAATCAGGCCCCAGATCCCTTTAGGACCGTGTCTTCCCCTTAAATTAGCTCGTTCTGGTTCCAAACATAAAAGTCAAAAGAAAAGATATAGAAGGGGGCACCTCGTAGTGTAATATCCTTTATTAAAAGTAAATAAAATTATATAAAATAAATAGCGCCTCAGCACTTACAGACAGCCTTGTATCATGTTTAAACTTGAGTCAATGCACATCAAGTAATATAAAGCAGTGTGGTCTCAATGGTTCTCCGCAACGTTACCAACATCCTGGAGCAGCTGAAAGCAGAACCTTCGATATGCTGATGTCCACAGGAGGTCCGACTCGTTTTGTCACCATGCGACTTCATCAGGGGGTGGAGGAGACTTGTTACTGGCATTTACTTATACTACCCGCCCAAGATGGAATCACTAGGTAGTAACCAATTAAATCACTTTACCTAAAACACATTATTTGCCTAAAAACAACTTAATATAATACATAGCATGTTGCATTTCATGTCACAATAAGAGGAAGAATTTCTCATACCTATCAAGCACAACTTAATACACCACAAGGCAAAGACATGTTTACCATATTCAACCCGTTCAAAATCCTCATGGATGTCATAAAGGTATCTTTGGATACCATATAAACAGTATATGTCCGACCATACACTATAGAGTTAAACAACTCAAAAACCACCAATAGTTTAAAATATATGTTTTACTAAGGACATATTGGGCCAGATCCTGAGCTACGTACGCTAGTGATTTTACGCGCATGTGCTCGGCAGATGTTACGCCGCATAACTCTGAACGTACGTACCATGAGCGAACGAAAGGGCGGATTCATCCATACGACACCCGTAGTTGCGTTTGGTAGGTGGAGGGAGGCATTTAAATCGTTCAGTAATGGGCCGGGTTAGGCGTTACGTACGTATATCCATTAGGTACATCAGTACTTACGCTTTGAAAAATTAAGGTAGGGTTTGGGAAGCATAAAACAGCCAAAGTACATACGAGCAAGGGGTGTGCCTAAGGGAGTGCATAGAAAATACGATAGCATAAATAGGCTATCTAACATAGCTAGTTAGCTATGACTTTGAAAAAGGGCTGAATCCAGCCAGAAACGCATCAGTCAGAGCCGGCCAGCTGATCTTGATGTCCTTTCCAGGGACCCGACAGCGAGACTGTGTTTGAGCTCCGAACCCAGGTATTCCATCTTTCGGCAGCCACCACTCGTCTATCGCTTTCCTGCTTTCCCTGGTATGATGTTCAGATCTAATTGTTTGTGATTTTATGGATTTTTTCTAATTAAATGTCATTTGTGTCACACTTCGCGGTAAACACCCCTGCACGTACCCAGTGAGACGCCGCCTGTCGGCGGTCCTCTTATGTCAGTCTCGCTGGCTGCTCGTCGGAGCTGCCACTCGCAGTAGTGGCAGTCTCATCTTGATCCCAGGCTCAGTGCAGGTGCCTCTCCTCACTGTCCGCACCATGGCCCCTGCTGCCCGCCGCGTCCTCGTGGCACCAGACTCCTCATCTCCCGGTGCATCTTGCGCCCGCACACATGACCTGCAGCACTAATAGGAGCCTGCTCTGGGAGAACACATGACCTGGTTATCCAATCCTGAGCCAGGGTGGGCTATTTAAATCCCATGCACTGTTCAATCAGTGCCAGAACAACTTTGTCTATCAGAGGTGCCTGGTTCTCCATGCATCTGCTCTGCTAACTTCTCCAGTCCAGGTCTGTCTGGCCTGTCCAGCTCTCTAGCAGTTTCTAGCTTGTTCATCCTAGCACAACTGCTTCTCCAATCAAGCCTGCTGCAAGTCATATCTGCATTAACCCTGCAGCTTCTGGCTTACCTGTACTACTATGCTATACTGCTCAGCTAAACCTGTGCGGTCCTGCCCAGACAAGCCTGTGCAAACCAACTCCAATCCAGTCTGCTAACTGTTCCGGTCCAGTCTGCTGAACTTCTCCAGTCCAGTCTGCGAACTTCTCCAGTCCAGTCTGCT
>WWET01003535.1:39597-53376 GCA_011038615.1 Limnodynastes dumerilii | reverse complement strand
GAGGGCATGGATATAAACTGGAGGGTGGTAGATTCAGAGGAAATGTGCGGAAAAATGACTTCACTGAAAAGGTGATAGATAAGTGGAATATTCTCCCATCTGAGGTGGTTGAGGCCAATACAGTAGAACAGTGTAAACATGCTTGGGATAAGTATAAGGATATCCTAAATTGTAAACTAAATTGAGGGTAAATAGGGTCTAGGGTCAGTATAGTTTTGAATAAACAAATGGACAGACTAGATGGGCCATGTGGATCTTATCTGCCGTCATTTTCAATGTTTCTATGTTTCTGTCTACCACCCCTACACTGGCTTACCCGGATCTCCTCTGACCACGTTTTTCCTCTCCATGAACGGATAGAGACATACTCACTTGTTGCTTGTAAGAGCACACATGAAAACTGAATATCCATCAGCCAAATGAAACACAACTGACTTTTAAATATCTTCCCCGGCAGGAAAACCTATTAGTGGACAGAGATATGCGGTGGTCTCCGGCAAAATGGCCGCCGCCATGAATCTGTACTCTACCGCCAGGAAGTGACTTGTAACTTTCAGCGCTGCTCGATAAAGACGTCGCAGAGCCGCCGCCGTTGTCCTACATGCGCGGACGGCATTAAAACTGATAACTGCATAAACAGAAAGTGGGTGCTGCATGCCGCAATATTAGGTTTTTTATAATCACATATATATGTGCAATTTACGTATGTGAATTTATTGTATACTCTCTGCGCTGTCATTTCCACCCACTTTCTGTTTATGCAATTCTATGTTTTAGAGGTTTAGAGTCTATATAGCACTTTTAAAAGACCCCATTTCCATATATTGGCATGAAAACTGAACATGAGGCCGGTCAACACCTCCTCCCCTGCCACTGACAACAAGCGGATCAGGGTGCCGCCGGACTGAGCTGGACCACACGGCATTGTCCACCCAGGTAAGCCAAAACTAGGAAAATAATAAAACAACTGCCCTGATTCTATCCACAGGATAAAAAAAACACATAAGGTTGGAAAATAGGGTTTATATGCAGTGGGGGTGTCTTCTTTTACTTGCAGTGGGGGTGTCTTCTTTTACTTCCTGTACCTGGCTCCCACTCAGAGGAAATACTCAGGGGTGTTATGCTGCCAGAGGAGGAGGGGGAAAGAAACCTTTGTATGCTTACCGAAAGACCAGCTAACCGTGAGGGCGTTATTTATGTCACAGGCTTGCATAAGATAAAACACACCACACGATTGTTTGTTGTACTTGTGACTTATATATGATATACACACCGTAAGAAATAAGGACCATAGAAGGAAGGACTAAAAATACATTTACAGGCTTACTGTCAAGTTTTGAAAATGTGAGTGCTTTAATAGGATCTCTTGTCTGTTCTGTCACAAGGTTTTTGTCTGTTATTTCTTGTCTCCATATGTGGTGCATCTAACATACGGGAAAAAGGAATATATTATTATTATATAAGAAGCTACTCACAAATATTACAAGATGAGAAAGGGTTATTGAACGGAACTTCTACCACATACTCAGATAGAACATCAGATGGTATTGAAGTAGAGACATTTGTGTGCCTTAGATGACATCTAGTGGCGGTGTCCGGTATTATTTTTTGAAACAATAAATAGTCATTATAAGAACCCTGTGAAAGAACTGGGCAAGTTGTTACCAATATTAGATACTTGATTGAAGAACTGTAGGAAGACAAATAGAGAAAAACATTGATATAAGAATACTGTGTAAGTAGAAATCTCTGTGTGTGCAGTGTTTTTTACTATACCTTTTTACACATTTTTCACTCCCACAGGTCATTCACCCAACCCAGGAGTGTTTTTCTGAAAGGTAGGGGTGGAACATTTTTAGGGATTTACTGCAGCTGCAGGAACCACGTCACCACACGTTACAGTTTAGTTGATTTATTGTATATAAAATGAGGTTAAAAAATGTATTCTAGATAACCAGAAAATCTTTTTGTGTATAGGATTTCTGCTTCCTGATTTTCCCACAGAGATTCATACTTAATTAAGTTCTCTATTTAAATGTTTATCAAATTCTTATGAATCCTGACACAGAAGAAAGACATCAAAGGAGTTTTATAATCAGCCTATATAAGAATATTTTTTAACTAGTCTAAAATCTGCTAAGGCAGACTTTGAAAATCCATTGCAAAGTGAAAGAGCACAGTGCAACAAGTATTCCATTGGAGGATGCCATCACTACCGAGACATGATCGGGAACTTTCACTAAGATGCGTAGCTCTGAATCCGGTCCTTTGGGAGTAAGGGCAAAACAGGTGCAAGTATACAACTTGACTAAACCATTTTATAATGTAAGGGGTGCTCATTAGTTTTAAATCTTTTGCATGCAGGGAAAATAAATTACTTTTGCACATAGATCTCACACTTTATGTTTAGCTTTATGTTTAATCTATAAAATAGAGTTGAGCTAAGAAACATCACCTCTCAATGCTAATTCTGCTTTTAAAATGTAAATTTGCCTCCTCTTTCAGTTCAACATGGTATTGCTCAGGTCTACATTTGCACCTAAAAAAGGTGTAAGTGCAGCTCTGAATCAGCCCCAGTGTCTTTAGATTCAGTTTTCTAATAATCAATTCAAATTGGTACACTACGGCACTTATTGAAGATGATAATAGCCAACTAATAGTTCTGTGTCATATGAATAGACAATACACAGTGTACTATGGAGGTGGAAGCGATATATTGTAGCAACTTTCCAGTGTTGTGACACTCACATTTAGTTGCAATGTTCTCCCTGGAAAACTGCCAATTTCCTTGCTGCTGTGTAAAGTGGTGTAGACACACTGTTAGGGGATTTGCTGGGGTTCATGCACTGTTCGGACAACCAGGGGCTGATTCAGAGTTGCACTTCCACTCGGACAACCAGGGGCTGATTCAGAGTTGCACTTCCACTTTTTTTTAGGTGAAAGTGTGGACCTGAGCACTACCATGTTGAACTGCAAGGGAAGGCAGCTTTAATTTGTAAAACCAGAAATAAAATTAGGAGGTGAAGTTTCTTAGCTCAACTCTACTTTATAAAATAAATATAAAGCTATGCAGTATTTTAGTTCTTTGTGTAAAAGTAATGTATTTTCCCTGCATGCAAAAGATTTTTAATTAATTAACACCCCTTACTTTAAAAAATGGTTTAGCAGGTGGAGGTGTAAGTGCATCTCTGAATCAGCCCCTATATGTCTAATCTAATCTAATCTAATCTAATCTAATCTAATCTATGTTTTAGGTGCAGTGTACTAGAATTTATTTTATCTGTATAAATAGAATTGTTAATTAGGTGGTATCAAAAGCGCACCTTTTTTTCTATCTATCTAATATTAAAGTACATTTGAAACACAAGAGCTTGCACAAAGCGTGCCCACCATTTTATTATACCTCACAGTGAAATTCTTAGCACTTGGAATTGGATAACTGGAGAAGAGAACAGATCTACAGAACCTGTCTGCATTGTGCTTGACTGTTATGCTTCCCTATACAAACATCTGCACTTGCGTGTACCAATGATGAGCTACACTAACATTTGTATATGGTCCATTTTAAAAAATCCCTAAAATTTACACCTGGGCAAAACCAGAATTTCATTTCAATCATTTTATCCTTTGCATGCAGGGAGAATACTCTGCTTTTTCTTATTGCACACAGATACTGACCAACTTTACTTTGAAACCGTTATTTAGACCTGGGCTAGAAAACATCACTCCATAACTTTTATACTATTTGCTACAGATGAAATCTTCTACAATTCAACATGGATTGCCTAGATCCAGTGTGCACATTTTTATTTTATTTTTTAAATGCCATAATGGTCCTAGATAATATATAATGTTTGATTTTTAATGCTTTATCACAATCCGCACAACCCATCATTCCGTTTTTTTCTTCCTTTGATGTGTTGTGGCAGTGCGGCCAGTTAAGTTAGTCAGTGGGAGGGGTTTTGTATTTAAATTTGCAGTAAAAACATACTAATGGACATCAGCGACATACAGACCTCCAATCTGTCAAACTTTTAAGTGAGGAGGGTTTGTAAGTTTTAATGTAGGGTCCCTCAGTTGGAACTCTATGTGAGTGAGGGGAGTGGTCTTCCATGCTATCGGATCCTCATTGGTACTGTGATCAGAAAACCTCCCACATTCTAATCCCAGGGCTGCCTCATGTTGTAATGTTTCTCTTCCACCCTCTTGTCCCTGGTTACACCCCTAGATAGTTATGAATGCTTCTATCATATCCCCCTCTCCCTTTTCTGCTCTACACATAGTTACATCCTGTAGTCTTTCTTTATTGGTGTGGGTTTTGTTAAAGGCCATGTGTGTATTACATAATAAAATTGCTAACCCTGATATATCCCTTTATATAGATAACTATAAATAGGTGGGGTGTCTCCTGTTTTAGTTTAGCAATATTGAGCTCTGTGAGCATTACTCACACATTCCTGAGGATTTACACTTAAATGATAACAATCCACACTGCTAATTTGCAGCAAGTTTATTGATTAAAGAAATCATCCTGTAAGTAAAGCAACAATCAAGACTTCTCCAAACCATGGGCTATCCAATAAGTATGAGAACGTCAGAAGATCATTCAAATGAAGATGCAGAGATTCAGAATCAATGTTCCTCCTTGGAGGTTTATGGACTTCGGTTGGTGTCCGGCAGATCTGGAAATGAAGATGAAACAATACATTGAAATGAAAGACAACTCACATAAATAATACAAATACTTAAATGTAGCAGCTCTCTGCCATTTATCTGATGATACAGGGACTATCGGGGACATTGCATAGAGATAAACAAATCAGTCCACGTTATACGCTACACATTAATATTCAATAAGTCAATGATGAGCTAATCGGCATATAGGGCCGTATTCACACCTAAGGGCCTCATTTACTAAAGTCGATTTTGAGCAACGATTGCACATCGATCATCATCGCTGTGTTTTAGAAAAATTTACTATGCCCGAATTTTTCCCATCGATGTAGAATCGCCGTCGATGTTGATTGATTTTAAAATGGAAAAATCGCTATGCTTTTCTATTGAAAAGCACGGTGATTCTCCATCTCAAAATCGGTATGCATTTTCCTATCACTTATACTGCCGATGCATATACTACTATAAGGAAAAGCATGGCCATGTGTTTGTGGCCATGCTAATCCTTATAGTGGTATAAGCAGCAGCCTGATAAGTGACAGAAATGTCTGCAAATGTGTAATGTGTCCGTGTAAAAAGTAAAAAAGTACACACACAACCCTTGCAATATTAAGGGTATTAGGGGGACCCCTTTTATATGAAAAATGACGTCACAGACACTAGAGTACTGACTAGAGCCCCCTAATGTCTGTGACGTCATTTTTCATATAAAAGGAGTCTCCCTAGCGTCAGCCCGGTTATCAGCAGCGGGGACACCAAGGATGAAGAAGGGACCAGAAGAGTCCAAAGACCAGATGCCAGCACCGGATGACCTTCTTCAAGCAAGCTGACAAGACTCTCCAAACAACTTTGAAAGAAGATCAGCAGAAGAAGATTAAAATCCTAGCAAGTCATCCCAAGACAGATGACTGCTAAACGGTGAGTCGCGGCCTTTTTTTTTCCATTACAAATTACACTTACATTATACACTTTAAGGGACATTTTGTAACAGTTGCCCCCTTAGTAAGCTAGCGACACACTAAGAGACATTTTCTACACATTGTAGACAGGGGTAACATGTAGGGTTAGGACATTTAATATTGCAAGGGTTATGTCTGTACTTTTTTACTTTGTACACGGACACATTACACATTTGCAGAGACGTTTCTATCACTTATCAGGCTGCTGCTTATACTACTATAAGGATTAGCATGGTCACAAACACATGGCCATGCTTTGCCTTATAGTAGTATATGCGTCGGCAGGATAAGTGATAGGAAAATGTAGTATTTTTCACTTTGTGAGAAACACATCAACTATGTTGACATGTGTTTATCTATTAAAGTGTGAGGCGTTAGGTGCTTTTTTTTTCAAGCCCTCAAACATTGCTTTTAGTGAATTTACCGTGTTATATCTTTAATATTATAAAAATCGGGACTGGGAGGGTAGAGCGATGTAGGTCGATTTGATTATAAAAAAGCCCAAAGCCCCAGGACTTTGGTTTTAGTAAATACAATGATGCACAAAAAACAGCTAAAGTCCCAGGACTTTGGGCGATTTCACAAAATCGACTTTAGTAAATGAGGCCCTAAGAGTGAGTTAGGTGCAGACAGATCCACACCTAACTCACTGGTGCAGCCCATAACCCACCCCTATTTTTAGGTATCTTATGGCACTTAAGAGTGCTAAAGGGCTACCTTATCTTACCGTGCATAGTTTCCATCTTAAGAACTAAACTACGCACACAGAATCCCTCTCCCCGCAGGCCTCTCCGTCATTGGTCAGGAGTCTGGGCCACGGCTCCATCGGAACCAACATGGTGAGAGAGCAAGCACCACCACTACCCCAGCCCGCTTCTGTCACACCACGCAGACCTTTACTGTCCCTGTCAATGCTGTTAAATCCCCGTTATATATATGTCACTTCTCCTGTAACTACTGGCACATCTCCTGTCATCCTGTTATACACGTCACCTCCTGTCATATTACATGTCACCTCAAGTCACATCCCCTGTCACATTTCCTGTCATTTATATGTCATCTCCTGTCATATAAATGTCACATTTTCTGTCATATACATATCACATTATTATTATTGTTTATTTATAAGGCACCATAAGGTGTCCGCAGCGCTGTACAAAATACAACAAAAATACAACATCCCCTGTCACATCTCCTGTCATGTACATGTCACCTCTTGTCATATCTCCTATTATGTACATGTCATCTCCTCTCACATCTCATCTGTATATATAAAAGCAATTCTGCTCCTCACCACGCGTGTGCAGTAACGTCCACACTGTTGTGACACTATTGTGCATGTGCAGTGGTCGGGAGCAGAACTGCTCCCCTCAGAATGTCCTCCTCCAAATTCCCCACCAGTCACCACCCCACCAAATGCCACCTACTAACCCAAGCTACCGGCGACACCTGTAACACAGCAGCAGACTGGCCGGAGGAGGCTCCTTCCTGTATGAGGAGTCTCTCTCATTCAGTCAGCTGCCGGCTCGGGGTGGCGGTGTGGCTGATGTTTCCCAGGTTCTGCCTCCCTCATTTATTTCCCATCATTTTGACATGCATTCGTCTACTGTAGACATAATATATGGAACCTACAGAAATTTTTTTTATTAAAACCTATCCAGTCTGTTTGATCCCACCCAGTCTTGTTATAAAGATTGTTAACATTGTAAAGGGCTACACTACAATCTAATGGCGCTATATAAAAACCTATTATTAAAAAAGTTGATTAGATTTTGTAATGTGCTATATAGAACTGTTTCATATGTCCATTTATCTGTATTTGTTATCAGTAGCACACTTACCAATGTAGAATTCATTTCCCAATTCCAGGAATAGGTACAGGAACAGGTACAGGAACAGGTACAGGAACAGGTACATGAACAGTACCTAACTACATAGAGTAAATACAATTGTATTATAAACAAAAAAAATATTTACTGTACACCATAAAGCAGGGGTGGCCAGACTTTCGGACTTAGGGATCTACTCTAAATTTAAAAAATCTTTTGAGAACTACCATAGTCCAAAATATTCATAATGCAATACTTTTTAGGGGGCTTTGAGCCAATGAACACATAAAACAAAGTAAACAAAATAATTAAAGGGTGTTTTGCACATAAAGTTACTGGCAATGTGAAGTTGATGCATGAGGCTGCATGTCTGGCGTTGCTGAACGACGGTTCCAAGTTAGTTAGGCACATATGAAGGAAGTATTTTAAATGTTCATAAGTCATACGGTTTCTGTATCTTGATTTAATTTTCTTCATTTGTGAAAAGGCAGATTCCCAAAACCGCTGTCAACTGAAGAGCTACTGATCTCAAGCCTGGGTACAGTTCTGCGCTGAGTAGTTTCCAGAAATTAATAGCAGAAGTTCTTGCTTTCAAGGGGATATCAGATTTCAGTTTTAATATTTCTTCCTTTACATGTGATGTATTCAGACTGAACATAGAGGGGATATTACCAGAAATGTCAGCAATGTCAACATTAGCAAATGGAAATGACATGAAGGCTAGGATAGGCTCAATTGCTTAATGTCCTGAAATCGCCACTCTTTAGTTCTTCCCAAAGATTTTGGATTTCAGCACAGAATGTATCATATGTGCTGCTCTCAGGACTCTCTTCTATCACTTTCCCAAAACTAGGGAAGTTCCTCAAAATTCCCTTTGAAAGATGTGACTTTAAAAACTGCAATTTTGATTTAAAAGCATTTATTGAACTACTTAATTGGATAATATTTTTTTCCTTGCCCTGAGGTTCAAAATTAAATGTATTGCAGTGACTGGTTAAATCGGGTTATAAAAGCTAGCTGCAGCAACCAAGATGACTCATGCAGATGAGATGGACTTTCTCCAAGTGATTCGAAGAACTCCATTATTTCAAGCAACAAGGACTGGAATTGTTTTAAGAACTGCCCCCGACTAAGCCATCTGACATCATTATACAACAACAGGTCTTCATTTTCAGCCTCACTCTCCTCCAGTAGAGTACGGAAAAGTCATATTCGTAAACTCCTTGCACGAATTGAGTTTACGATTTTCATCGCAATGTCCATAACATCAGCCATGTTTAAAACTTTAGCACTCAGTGCATTCTGATGATAACACAATGGATTCTTGTAATATCAGGAAAATCCTCTTTTTTTTACACAGTGCAAGAAACCCATTATTCTTGCCAACCAAGGCTGGGGCCCCATCATTCACAATGCACACTAGTTTGCTAAGAGAAAGACTTGTTTCCTTGGCAAAAACTCACAAAGACTTGGTAAATGTCTTCACCTGTAGTTTTTCCCTGCATAGGGAGGACAGTTAAAAACTCCTCCATATAAGGGAAAAAACATTTTTATAAGCACAATTAATTGAGAAGTATCTACTATATCAGTGGATTCATCAAACTGCAAGGAAAAGTAACAACAGTTAAGGATTTTTTTCTCAAACTGGTTCTGCAAGTCATTGCCAATTCCCTCTACTTGTCTCACTGTAGTTTGGCAAGATAGTGGCATATCTCTAATTGCTTTTAAGATGTTATCTTTATTTTTAAATGTTTCAAATAAAACACTTCCAGCATCAAGGAAAGCTTCCTTCAACATTTCACTATCCTGGAAACCTTCCTTCAACATTTCACTATCCTGGAAAGCTTCCTTCAACATTTCACTATCCTGGAAAGCTTCCTTCAACATTTCACTATCCTGGAAAGGTTTCTTGTTCTTCACTAAAATATTTTTTAATATGGAAAGATGTTTCAGCTGCTGCCTGGGACTGCAAAATAGGTTTTGTGAATGTGAGCTGTTGTGCTCCTAAATGAGTTTTCAGGGATTTCAGTTTAGTCTTCCTTAGTTCACTATTAGGTGAAAGTCTTGATCATATTTCTCATGCAGACTTGAGTAATGTCTCTGTAAATTCCCCTTTTTCGCCAGAGCAACTTTAGCATGACATTTTAAACATGTCTTTAAACATTGTAAAAAAAAAATCCTGTTCCCATTCTTCATGAAAATGGTAGTTTTTTGGCCTTTTAAAAACACTCATACTCAGCAAGCATGCGAAAACACAAATTAAATAAAAAATATCACTGTGTTTTACATAGAAATTATAGTACACAGATCCCTGTATTTTAAAATGACAGTACACAGATCCCTGTGTTTTACAAATGACAGCACACAGATCCTTGTATTTTAATAAACGGACAATGGCTGACTATGGTAAACCTGACATGCATTAATAATAAATAAAAAGACAGACAACAGTTTTGGCTTTAAAAGGGGGCATGGTTTACTGAAGTTGATAAATCAAATGACTATGATTTTAAATGCACCAAGGGTAGCACAGAAAGGCCAGTGGGGAGTCAGCTCAGAGGAGGCAATGTGAATGAGGGCAGGAAACCCCTGCCCTTGGCGCATTCAGAGGTAATGGTCAACCTAAGACATAGCCCCTATCATACTGCACTCCCTGGGGGGGGGAACCGGGGATGCAAACGGGAACCAGCCTGCCGGCATAGCTTCCAATTTGTCTCAAAGGGGTGTGTCTTCCCTACAACATACCTGAATGCCCTAGCCTAGCGCCATAATTACTGACAAACCCCACCGGCATTGCCAACCTATGCCCCAACTGAAAAGGAAAAAACATGTTAAGATAAACAAAGGAGGGAGGGTGAAAAAACTGCAAGGATGCTGATACCGCCCTAAACAAACTTATAAACTTCACTACAATCCCACCCCCAGTCCTGGTAGATAACACATCTATTTTGTGGGATCTCAGGAATTCATCAAAGGAAAGGATATGTGGATATGTTTTGTAATAAACATGAGGGGAAGAAGGGGCTAGCAGCAGCGAAGGTGGTATCAGGTAGGATGCAACCTTTGTTAATTGGTTAGGAGGGTTTTGTGTCTTTGCAGCATGTTATGTAGAGTGTAGACCAAATGAGTGTGTAGATTTATGGAAATACCTTTATTCCATACCAGAAAAGCATGCTGCGGGCAAAGCGAGGCTGTGGCGGGCTTATGATGAGCCATACCGAAAAAATTTGACAAGCTGAAGAGTATTGCGTCCAGATTGCACGATTCCGAGATTTGGATGCATGTTGCCCAGCCTCCTAAAAGCAGTGGGCAGTCTTTTTGCAAATTCACAGCCGCCGCTCGCCAGTCTCAACCCTCATGCAACAGAGGAAAATGCTTTGCCTTTAATAATACAAAATGTACGAGGGGAGCAGTCTGTAAATTCGCACCCTGCCAAGGATTGTAGCATGTCCGGCCTGCCCCCCTTTAGGTCTGCCACGACAGGACCTCTGGCCCCTTCTTAAGGGACAAGAGGCCCTCTATAGGGCACCCACATCTGTTAGAGTAGAAGCCATGGAACCATGGTTGAGAATTTATCCTAATACATTAGATGCAGAGTTAATTAGACTAGGTTTTAAGGAAGGTTTTAAGTTACCCGTTAGGGGTTCGATTAAAACGGGCTGCCATAGGAATCTTAAATCGGCAAGGCAGTTTCCTGACATGGTTTTGAATAAAGTTATGGATGAAGTTTATTTAGGCTGGGTGTTAGGTCCTTTTCAAGTTATGCCCATACCTAATTTAGTTATTTCTCTTGAGGGAGGAGTGCCCAAATAGGTTAAGGGCAAATTTAGAATGATTTAACATCTATCCTATCCTGAAGATTTCTCGGTTAATGATGCCTTAGATCCTGTGGCCTGCTCCGTGCAATATCAGTAATTCGAGGCGGCAATAGCTATGGTTTGGCCCAATGACCCTGGACTACTCCTGTTGCATCCCGACTTATTTAAGTTCATGGGGTTTAGGCCCCCCCAAGGTTTCTTTGTTGACAGGTGCTTGCCAATGGGGTGAGCTATCTCCTGTGTTCTGTTTGAGAAACCTAGCACTTTCTTGCACTGGTGTGTGCAAGTGGGGGCTACACACGAATTTTTGACACACTATCTAGACGACTTTTTGTTTATCGGCCCCGCGGGAACAATGGTTTGCGCAGATGTACTGTTTTCAGCAAGGTCCCTGTTCTGGCATTTTGGCATCCCCATCGCAGCGGACAAGATGTAGGGGCCCTCCACCTGTCATATCTCGGGATCGAGATTGATACGGTGGAGGGTTCCTGTCATCTTCTGGAGGAAAAAGTCGTTCGGCCAAAAGAGGAGATTGCGGACATTAGTCCTCGGCGAAGGGTAGTGCTGCGAAAGATAGTCAGAAGTAGGTTTGCTGAACTTCGTTTGCAGAGTGATACCGACTGGCAAGATATTTTGTCGGTGGCTCGAGAGAGCAACGGCAGACGTAAAATGCTCTCACCATTTTGTGCATCTGTCAAAGGAAATAAGGTATGATTTGGGGATTTGGGTGCGTTTTTTGCAGGACGTTAATGGTGTGAGGATTTGGCAGCACCCGGTGAAGTCCAATAGTGAATTTCAGCTTTTTACGGATGCTGCTGGGTCACGGATTCAGGGCATTTATCCAGGGGGAGTGGTGCGCAGCACCATGGCCTCAGGAGTAGGTGCAGGCAGGGCTCACTGCAAACTTGTTGGTCCTGGAACTTTCCAAATAGTCATAGCTGTGGAATTGTTGTTGCATGCCCTGCAGAATAGGGATGTCTTGTGTTGGTGCGACAATTTGGGAGCAGTACAGGCCATCAACAGGCAGCAGGCCTCATCTCCACCTGCGGTCAATTTGATTAGGTACTTTGTTTTAAAATGTTTACAATTTAATATAAGGTTTATATCACGTCACGTTCCGGGGGTCGAAAACTGTCTACTGGATGTCCTTTCCCGTTTCGACTTGCCCAGGTTTAGGGAGTTGGCACCAGTGGGTCAAGTTAAGAGATGCCTGGCGTCGCAGAGGTAAGGACGATAGAAAGTTTCAGTTGAAATGGCTATGGTTTGAGTACCAAGCGAGCAGGACACGTGCATCTATGGGATCACTATTGGCGTGAGTGTCCTATTATTCTTAATTATATGGTTTAGTCGATTGTACAATAGGGTTTTTAGTCTCTAGGATTCTGAAAGGTTGGGCAAGGCGGCACCCAAGGTGGATGCACGTAAGCCCACTGATTTAGATTTGCTTGAAAAATTAATTAAAAGTGTTAAAAGTGTGTCTCGAGATAAATTTAAGATGCACCTCTTTAGCATGGCTTTGCATGGGCATATTTTGGAGCCTTTAGGGTGTCTGAGCTTGTAGCTAGGAGCAAGACAGCGGTTAATTCGGGCCTGTCAGTACAAAATGTTAATCTGAGAGAGAGGTCGGTTCAATGTAAATTGCAAGGATCGGAAACCGATAACGGTAAGGTTGACCCAAACATAACTTGGTAATGGTCACCCAGGGGGACAAAACTGGCTATTGCATGTGGATTGTTCTCTGACGAGATTTAAATTTAGCATGATATTCAAGCGATGTATAAAATATTAAGGCATGGATCCTGCATGCTATGGTACTCATTCCTTTAGGATTGGGGCAGCGACTTCCACAGCCATTGAGGGCCGCTCTGAGGAGGAGATTAAGGCCCTAGAGAGGTGGAAATCGAATGTGTACAAAAGGTATATTAGGCTAGATAAGTAAGCTTAACATATTAATTCCTTGCAGCGGCTGGGGGTAAGTGTGGTAAAATAGTTAGGTTGCACAGAGCGGATTAAGTTAACTTTAAGAAGGGATGACTGGTGAGATTAACCCTCACTTGCCTTTGGTGGTTTGAAGGGTTTTTCTCCTTAGTTATCCTCCCATTAATTAGGAGGGCCAATTATCTATGGTCCATCTGGAGGTTTTCAGGAGTTGTTCCTCTTCGTTGATTTCCCTCTGACTTACTGTTGTCTTTTGCCTCTCCCTCCCCGCTCTCCCTGCTTGCAATTAACGGTTACCTTTGCTTCCTTTCTAGGTGTGTTTATATAGCATTAGTTTAGATATGTTATGGTAAGGCTGATTTTACCGTTTAATATGTATTACAGGTTTGACGCCTCAAGCAAGGAGGGCGGTCATTTTGGGGCATTCATTTGTTTACTGGGCAGGTAGAGTGTCTGGTGGGTGCTCTCCGTGCCGTCTTGAGGGCTGGGACATTGAAGGGGTCGGTGTGTGGGTTATGCTGTGGGAAGTATTCCCATGGCCAAATTTGAGGAGTTCGGCAT
>WWET01003535.1:16350-26798 GCA_011038615.1 Limnodynastes dumerilii | reverse complement strand
TCCTCCAACCTTCTAACCATTCTCTCCCCTAGCACAGCAGCCCCTTCCTCATTCAGGTGCAATTCATTATGGCACTAAAGATGGCATCTAACTGAGAGAAAAGCCCAGTGCTCTAAAAACCCAAAACCCTCCTTCCTACACCAATCTCTTAGCCATGCATTAACATCCCTAATTTCCCTCTGCCTCCCTGGACTAGCGCGTGGCACAAGTAGTATTTCTGAAAATACGACCTTGGATGTCCTTGCCTTAAGTTTGCAGCCCAGGTCCCTGAAATCATTCTTAAGGATACCCCATCTCCCTCTAACCCGGTCATTGGTACCAACATGCTCCTAGACCGATGGGTCATTCCCAGCCGCTCTCAACAATCTGTCCACACGATCCGCGATATGTCGAACTCGAGCACCAGGAAGACCGCTTACTGTTCGGCATGCATGGTCCCTGTAACAGATTTTCCTATCTACCTTCCTAATGATTGAATCCTCTACTACCACAATCTCTTTAGGTCTCTGATTACTATTGGTCCCCTCTAAGTCTGAAAGACTGTACCCTTGGCTGCTAGAGGAAGCAGTGTCACACAGCCCTGCCACTAGTATCTTCATCCAGTCTGGCAAATCTGCTGGGATTGCTCAGCTCAGAACTGGCCTGCCTCTTTCTTCCCCTGCCACCCCTTCTAACTGTTACCCAGCTGCCTACCTGTGCATCCTCTTCTGTATCTGCTCCACCCAGCTCAGCTAAAACATCAACAGTAAGCTGTAGACTCTGCTCAAGATTTGCAATCTCCCTCAATGTTGCAATGGTCTGCTTTAGATCAGTTACCTGGGCTTCCAAAGAGACCAAGTGCTCACTTTTCTCATAGAGGATTGTATCTTGGAACACTTGCTTCAAGTGTGCATACATATGACAAGATATGCCTTTCTCATTACTTTGTTACATTGCTTGGCTACCTTTAGGTCACTGGAAGACACTTTCCTCCTCGGTAGATTCTAATGTAATGCCATTAAGGAAATATTGAGCCTTTGGGTTTTTTGGCATTAAACTGCAGTTGCCACACTCTTGACCATTCCTCCAATCTACATAGATCATCCCTCATTTTCTGTACCCCACCTGGCATGTCTACCCTGTTCCATAACTTGGTGTCATCTGCAAAAAGGCATATTTTCCCTCTTTAAGACCGCATATACACAATCTACGTAAGGAAAAGATATGTAGATTACGTAAAAAATTTACTATGCATGCACAGTAGTAAAAAACGTGAAAATACGGACATATATGATATACGTCCGCTAGGCTGAATACTGTCCTTTATCTCCAATCCCTTTGACTGTAATGGACTCACATGCTTTCAATGAAGTAAACCACTCTTTGTTGCAGCTGAAATGCCTAGTGACCCCTGAGTCCATGTACCAGCAATCCTTTGCCCGTTATGACTGTCTGCCACATTTAATGCTGACCATTAGGCTTGTCACGCTTCTTCTGTGCACCACTGGAATTTCTCATTCTGCATTCAGAAGCCTTGTTTCCCATTTTGTGACATACAAAGCACTTGAACTCGGGCTTTTTGGACTTTGTACCTTTTGTTAGAAAGGCAGAACCTTCAGCGTTTGTCTCAACAGGGATAAGTTCTTGAAAGTGTAGTAGCTTGGCTCTCACAATCTCTGTCGTTAGCAGGAAATCAAACTCTGGCGTCAGATTTTGCAGCATCGCCATCGCCACTTCCTCATCATCCTGATGCCAACTGCTGGGCTATTGACAGTATTCTATCAATGTAATCATTCATCTCCTTACAGGCACTTAACTTTGTCCTGTACAGTGTACGACTCAAGTTTATTCTCCAAGACCTTTGTCTTCACACGCCAGTTGTGGTCCACATGTCTTGCGCTGACTCTCTTCCCCTGATAATGGAGTACACATGCTGTTCCACATACAAGCCTATAGTCTCCATGGCTTTACTCACTTCGGGCCTGATCCAGCGCTACGAAAATTCGCAACGACGGGCGAATGCGAACGTACGCTCGTCGTATCAAACTACACGCCCCTAGCACTCCCATAGTAAAGTCCCTGCTTACGGCGGCTATACCCTACACTGCGTACGACCGTCGGCCGTACGAAAACTCGCAAAGAATACGCTGAGAAAATACGCTTAGCACGCCCATACTGTACAATTTAAATGGCTATCCCCGCCTCCCTGTAGTAAAACGGGCGCTCAGCCGACCATCGTAAAAAAAATACGCTCGGCGAGCGAAAAATACGCTAACGATACGCCCGCTATTCGCTCATGACGCGCGGGCGACCGGAACCTGTCATACTGGGCATGCGCATTGCGAATTTTTTGACGAAAATTCGCTTACGATGAGCGTACGCTCGCTTGCGAGCGTTGCTCTGGATCAGGCCCTTCATCAGTGTTTGGACTTGCCCCTGGCTCAATTTTGACCTTTCACAACTTTTCCTGCTTCAGCTGCATTTCCAAGGCGAATTTCCATGTTGTATAATTTTCTGAGCCTTTTAGTTTTGCAAAGCTCATACTAGCCCCTAAGAAACAGTACAATATAGAGTAGTTCGTTGTGTTAGCGCTCGGCACTAATTCGTTTCAGTAGTGTCTATAGTGTTGCTAGACTCCTGGGTAGGTATAAGCAGATCAGTGGTGTCCTAGGTCAGCATGGTTGATCAGGTAGAGAGAGACAGGGGAGAGGAAGAAGAGAGACAAAGCCACATATTGGTGTAGTATTTCTATGAATCAGGAGGATTAATGCATGAATACACTCACATGGTGATGGCTTGTCTGCTATCATGTAGTGGTCTCTGGCATTGCTTCTGGTTGTGTGTGGATCAGCTCTTCTGTGGTGTCCTGTAGTGCTCTTCTACTTCATAAGAGGCCCCACTAGGGTGGACAGGAATCCTCCTCGATGTGGGCTCTAGGTGCCGAAGGGGTTGTAGGCATGGTTCTGCAGGTCTCCCGCGTTGTTGATGTCAGTCTGGGGGCTATGAAGATTTCTCTCTGCCTCCTCCTCCATTGCTGCTTCGCTGCTGCTGTGGTGAATTTCTCCCTTCTTAGTGGTCTCACTGTTGCTTCTGTCGTTGTTTTTCACCCTTCTCAGCGGTCTCTCTGGAGTGGACAGAGATCCTCCTTGGTGCAGACTCTTGGTGCAGGAGAGGTGGCGGAGGTGCCGTAGTCTCTCTGGTCTCTCGCGCTGTTAGTGTGTCGCTGTGGTGACTGGTCCGACGCTGTCAGTCTAACAGCAGCGGGATTTCTCTCGTACCTACGGACAGCTGTATCTCCACTGTTTCTTCTGTTCTAATTAGTAAAGATGGAGTCTGATAGTGTGATTAAGTAATCTTTATTCTCAATGGGCCAGTTCCAGAACAACGCTTGTGAGCGAATTTACGCTCGGCGGGGACGTAAAATCACGTTTTCGTAAGTACTGCGCATGGGCACCATAGAAAATACGCTCCGTAACATAGCGTAAAGGTGAACATATGGGCCTTTCACGTATGTGTCACGTCAGTCCTTACGTGTGAGCGTGCCAATTTTAAAATACGTCTGAAATACGTTATGTAGGTGGGGGTTTGTATTTAAAGTGTACAATATAGGCGTGCTTAGCTGCGTAAATACGTGTTACACATACGTATGTGAGCGGATGACATCGGTTACGTTGGCAAAAGTTAAGGTAGGGTTTTGAAAGTGGATCCCGGACAAAATACGTACATTCAAGGGGTGTGCCAAGGGGAGTGTATAGAAGGTACGCACTCGTAAATACGCTACGCGAGTAAACGTATTGCAAGCACAATAAATTTAAAAGATATCCACAAAAGACTGCGCTACTTATATAGAAGCGGAAACAACAAATAATAAATAAATGTTCAGACAACTCCCAACGCTTCAAAGGGTAATTCCACTTTCCCTTTAAAAATATATAAAAAAGGACTGTAAAAAATCCTCTCTTACACAAAAAGTATTATACTAGTATTTATGGTGGGGGTTTCTCTGCGCTACTTGATAAATAAGTCAGTATACAATAGATATTCCTTCTGTGTGACAAGGCTCAAAGAAGTTCAGTTCAACAAAAAGAAAAACCATCAATATATCAAAAAGTACTTATTTCACACAGAAGGAATATCGATAGCCGTGACTATTGTCCCAGGCCTGGAGCTGATGACACTTCTGTACTGGAAGTGCTTAGTTGGTTTGGGTCCCAACAAAGGATAATATGCAGACAGCTTGCTTTTGAATTTCAACTATCTGACACATATTGGGGCCGCTACATGCAACTAAGCCATACACTAATGGACAATACCGGGGGACGCAATTAAATCTAAATATTTCTCCTTTTACTTGAAAGGAAAGCTCAGTGTCATTGGCCCTGATTTAAAATTAGGTCCATAAGGGGATTTCCCCATGCCCTCGCCAGATGTTACGTGTCTTAAGTCCGTACAGAAGAACTTCAGTGGAAGGGGCCGGCTCTTCAAATCCGCATGCCTAAACCCCCCCAGGCATGCGCAGGTCATAAGTGTCCAGAACTCCTTCCAAAAGAGTGCGTGCACTCCCCTTCCCATTATTATTATTATTATTAATATTTATTTATAAGGTGCTACAAAGTATCCGCAACACCGTATAGTGAGAAAAAGAATAGACAAAGTACATATAAGGTACAATAAATGAAATAGAATATAGAGGGCAAAATAAGGGTGTTAATGTAGTTCAATATAAAGTAAATAAAGGGAGAAACAAGGATGTGGGGGAGGGAAATTTAGGCGTTAGAAAGATGGGGGGAAAAAGGAAATCACGGATATTCGCAAGAAGAAACCTGACATAATTTGTATACAGGAAACATTCCACTAAATCTACATTTAAGGCCCCGTGGATAGGTGGCTGTTGGTCGGCTAATTATGAAAATGAATCTAGGAGAGTGGCTATTCTACTAAATAAATCTCTAACTTATAAAATAGGGGACAAAATTATTGACCCAGAAGCTAGATACATTATTATTGTTACTACACCACTTGGCACGCTCCCCAGAGAATCCTTCAGGCATAGGGACTTTTACATCCGAAGCAGCGGCTAGCGGCGGTGCGGGTGCTTGGGCTTGACCGCCCCGCAGGTTAGTGATTGCGTTCTCTTGCGACTTAACTTGCGTCATAAGGGTCTGCACCACCTGGGTGAGGTGCGACATTTGAGCAATCAAGGCATTAATGGCATCCGTGGTGGACATATCCATGATGAGGACAATCTCTGGCCGGTTATAATGTTATGACACCACCGGGGTGTCTGGGTGTTATGGTACCCCAGGATTACCTTGTCTGAGAACCGGGGTGACTGGGAAATAGGAGAGGAAGGAACAAGCAACTCACCAGGGTGTAGAGCCTGAGACCGTACCTTGTTTTTGCTAGAGCCCCTGATGGTGGGGCTGGTAGGAACCCGTCAGGATACAGCCCTAGAGAGAATACCCGGGAGAGGAGCGAGAGAGGAAATGGGACAGAAGGGAATGGACGAGAGACAACGGGTAAGTAGCAAAAGTAGTACCAGAAGGGACTGGACTGTGACTAACGACAATAAACACTGAACGGACGTGACCGGGAAGACAAGACAGGACTGACTCACAAGACAAACTAGGTAATTCACACTACACTCACACCAGTGGGAAATTCCCTAAGGAATACACAAACAAGCACTCACGAGAAGAAAGGGTAAATACAAAAAGGTAAACAACACGGCGGCCGTAGCTCTGGATCAGGCCCATGGAGCATACAAAAATATATGAATAAATAAAGATAAATGCAGAACTGTACATAATACACAGAATATCACAAAAATTCAGTTAAATGTCCTGGTTAGGGGCAAGAAAAATAGCTGCGCTTCTATCCAACAAATTAAATATGTGCAAGTGTATATATAAATATAGGGGTGCAGCCGAGGACCAAAATGTCCTGGTTAGGGGCATCTTGGTGTACTGGTCATACATAGATCTCCGTTGTAGGTTATAAGATACTTTGGATCTCCAGATCAATATTCAGGCCTCCTGGGGAGAGGGTTTTGAGCAGGAAGATCCATCTGAGTTCAGCCCTATTTAATTGTTTAATCAGGGCTCCTCCTCTTTAATTTTTTTTTAGCAATTAATTTTTTCTATCCCCATAAATTTGAATCCTGTTGGGTCGCTGTTGTGGTGCTTCTTAAAGTGGTTGGACACGCTGTGTAGTTCGTATCCATTTTTTACATTCCTAATGTGTTCACCTATTCTGGTCTTCAATGGTCTTATAGTCCTCCCTATGTATTAAAGCCCACACGGACATTCGAGCAGGTAAATAGTGTTTTTGGTGTGGCACGTAATGCTCTCAGTTACGTTGTGGGTCTGGCCTGTGTTGTTTGAGCTGAAGGTGGTCAGTCCTTTTGTGCAGAGGCAGCCTAGTGTCTTTGGTGTGTCCTAGCCATGTTTTAATATTCCCATGTTCTCTTAGAAGGCTTTGGACAAGTTTTTGTTGCAAGTTTGGTGCTTTTTTGTATGTGATGTCAGGTTTTGGGCCAATAATGTCTTCGTCTTGTTGTGCCAATGACGATTTAGGATGTTTTGGATTTTCCTGGTATTGTTATTGTATTGAGTAATGAATCGGACCTTCTGGCGGTCTGTTGGTGAATTTTCTACTGTTTGTTTTTGTGGTCTAGCAATGTGCTCCTATCTAGGTTGCGTGCTGAGTTGTAGGCCTATTGTACTAAGTCCTCAGTGTATCCTTTGTCTGTGAACTGTTTTTTGAGTGACATACTGCCAGGATTTGGTTTACATCTACTGTTTTGTGAAAAGTGGTGGTGTGGATTGTTTGGTTACGGATGTGTATGGAAAGGTCTAGAAATTAGACTTCTTTGCTGATTACCGTGGTGAATTTTAGGTTGTAGTTGTTGTTGTTGAGGTTGTCTGTGAATTGTCTGATGCTGTTTCCGTGCCCTTCCAGATGAAGAGGACATCATCTATGTACCTATGCCAGAGCACTAGGTTTGCGCAAAGTTTGGGGTTGCCCCAGATGGTCTCGTCTTCCCATTTGCTCATAAAGAGATTTGCGTAACTGGGCGCAAACCGTGTCCCTATTGCGGTAAATTTGGTCTGAAGTGGTTGGAGTGTGTGGTCTTTGTTCAGGAAATAGTTGATGCTGTCTAGGCCATGTTGGTGGTTAAGCACGGTGTATAAAGATTTTACATCACTCAACGCAATCCACATGTCTTCCCACCATTGTATTAATTGTAATGTTTTCAAGATCTGTGTGCTGTCCCTGGTGTATTATGCTTGTCTGGTGACATAGGGTTGGAGGAATTGTTCAATATATTGATATAGATTGGACGTGATGGAGGGAATACCGGAAATAATGGGTATGCCTGGTGGTTGTGTTCTGTTTTTGTGAATTTTGGGAAGGAAATAAAAAACTGGGATTTTTGGTTTTTTCTCATTGAGGTATGTGTATTCTTTTTTTGTAAGTATCCCAGTTTCTAGTCCGTTGCTGAGGTGTGTATGTAGTTGTTTCATGTATTCATCTGTTGGATTGCTGTCGAGTTTGTCATAGGTGTCCCTGTCTCCTAAAATCCTGCATGCTTCTCTGTTGTAGTGTTCGGTGTCTAGGATGACTATCCCACCACCCTTATCGGCTGGCTTAATCACGAAATCCTTATTCTCTTGTAGCTCCCTCAGTGCAGTTTTAGATAGAAACTCACAGTACAGCAGGGATATGAATAAGCAGCAGATTGACAGATCTGCAGGTTCAGGCTGTATGCAAAGGGTTACTGTGTGAGGAGGCTGTGAGCTGCAGGTCTGTGCAGTTCAGTGACTGACTCCAACTAGAAGAGGGAAGAGGTCCCGCCCGGGCAGTCTAACAGACAAACAGGAAGATGATGTCATCTAACAACTCCTACTGCACAAGCCTGCACTAGAGCAGACACTAGAACAGGGGAGCAGTCAATAGTATAGAGAAGGAGACAGATTACAGAGCACTCTCCTCTCCAACAATTCAGACTTAACAAGGAGCTTAAAATTAAGAGAGGAAAGTTACTCCTGGGCTAAACAATGTTGATTTCAGGGGATTCATATTTCATCTGCTGCAAACAAAATTGTAGTTGAGATGTTTCCTATCCCAAGTCTAAATAACAGTTTACAAGTAATGTTGGTCAGTGTCTGTGTGAATTAAACAATACAAAGATATATTCCTGCATGTAAAGTATACAATTGTGGCATCCCTGCACTTTAGGAGCAAAAGGCGCAGTGTGTGCAGGGCTTCTGTGGGATGCCGGCCAGCTGATCGAAGTGCGTGGGTTTTGTTGCCTAGCAACAAACAGCTGAGTGATGCACGCAGAGCAGCGCGAGGGAGTCTGGAAGCTTCAGTGGAAGGTTGGCGGTTTTTTCTGTGAGGGGAGCAGAGTCAGTTGAGGTGATTTGGTGTGAGTGCTGTGTGTGAAAAAGGCAGCAGCGGTAGCGGAGACACTGGGAAGAGTAGAGAAAGACTGTGAGGAGGCAGAGAAAGCGCTATAAAGGAGAGAGCCGGAGGAGGTCAGTAACAGCAGAGAGTGACAGTGTGAAAGAGAGGGAGCCGGAGAGAGACGGAGGAGGTCGGTAACAGCAGAGAGTGACAGCGTGAGAGAGAGGGAGACGGAGGAAGTCGGTAACAGCAGAGAGTGACAGCGTGAAAGAGAGGGAGCCGGAGAGAGACAGAGGAGGTCGGTAACAGCAGAGAGAGACAGCGTGAAAGAGAGGGAGCCGGAGAGAGACGGAGGAGGTCGGTAACAGCAGAGAGTGACAGCGTGAGAGAGAGGGAGCCGGAGAGAGACGGAGGAAGTCGGTAACAGCAGAGAGTGACAGCGTGAAAGAGGGGGAGCCGGAGAGAGACGGAGGAGGTTGATGGCAACAGAAAGTGACAGCGTGTGAGAGAGGGAGCCGGAGAGAGATGGAGGAGGCCGGAAGGAGGCAATAGAAGGTGACAGCAATTGATTGAAGGTTTACAGCAGGTGATCGGAAGAGAGAGAGACAGAGATGAACTGAAAGGGAGAAGCTAAAGATAACAGCCGGAGAACATAGCTGACAGCAAATGATCGGTGGTGATAGCAAATTATTGATTGTGACTGAGAGGTCACGGTGAGGAGCCGTGAGTCAGGGGAGAGAGTGTATCAGAGATATTTAAGAGGAATAAGCACTTCAGAGGTGATTAAGAGGGAAAGAAAGCACAACAAGGTGTATCAGAGAAGTAGAGAACATATTAAAGGTGACAGAGAGTGTGCAGAGAGAGACGAGCTGTGAGTTAAAAAGAAATCTCCCAAAATTAGTAGAAAGACTATAGAGTAATGCTGTGGGACTTAAGCACTAAGTAAAACGCAGCAGGAACAAGGGGATTTATTGTTAGGAAGCAAAAAATGGTGAATTGAAGGAGAGTAGTATTGGTAATAGAGGTATTGTAAGAAATATAGAGAAGAGCTGTGAATAAAACTGAATATTTGCTGAGAAAATCTGGAATAGGTTTAATTTGTTAAAAGGCCATTTACTTATTACAGAGACTTTGGAAATTCTTGTGTTTATTCTTAACTAATTTTGCAATTGATCTGAATAGGAGGTTATAGAGAAAAACAATTGAATTATATATTTTATTCAGCTTAGAACAATAGTTATAGTCAGTTTTATTACTAGAAAGGTTACAAAGAAATAACAGTTTTAATAGTAATAAATATTTATGAATATGTTTAAAAAAAAAGTACTTTTAATGACAAATAGTATGTACTTATTGAAGTGGAGCAAAGTGCTTACTGGGTTGTGAAATTTCCAGAGAGTCCTGATGTTACAATGATCAACATTGTTGCTATTAATTGTGTTTAATATATTATGAATATTTTGTTTAACACTGCATATTGATACTGTTGCTACTGGTAATATTTTATTCATTGTGCTTGGTTATTGTATGTGCTATATGTGGAATAATTGTAAAGTTTTCTGCAGATTCATAATACGTAAATTTGAGTAAACCAAGTTCTTTAAACTCAAAACAGTTGTCCTAGTTTTTGAGTTATTCACTGAACCACAAATCACTGTAAAAAGATACTTACCTATATCATCTTACAAGAACCTGTTACCAACACATGTTCGGCGGAAAATCAACATGGTTTTGCCCAGATGTAAATTTCCTCTCTAAGGACCTCCCCGCCTCTTCCCCCCTCTTGGTCTAATGTAAATCCCTCCCCCCTCCCACTTCTAACTAAGCACACCCTGAGATGGCATTACAACACCACTTTCGAAATAAACTACTCTGTGTTGCAATCTACGTACCTAACTGGTACTTAGACTGCGTAAATGCACTACTGCGCATGCACAGTAGGTACATAAGGAAAATTACGCACCTAAGTTAAGCTTCTTCTTAATCTGATTCAGGTCCATTGATTTTATTTCTCTATAAGTCATTACCGTGTAGAATTTTTTTTTTTTATATATAATTAT
>WWET01003535.1:0-16337 GCA_011038615.1 Limnodynastes dumerilii | reverse complement strand
TAATTATATAATAAATCAATAAATATAATTTAATGAACATTTCTACCTATCACATGTTTTTATTTTATAGGGCTGTAGAGGTCATTTAACTGCCACTATGTTTCATAGATGTACTATATGCTCACTGCCCGGTGTTTGTCGCTTTAACCAGGTGAAAACAATATATTGAACTGTATGGTTGTCCATTTTGACTGAAAGTGAATGGAATTGAATGTTACTGATGTTAGTAATATTGTAGGAGCAAAAATACATGCTAATTACATGATTTTAACTACTTTTAGCAATAACCAATATTTCAGGTGGTCTTGCCAAAACTAAAACCAAATCCAAAATACTACAAAGATTTATAACCAAAACCGAAACCAAAACAAGAAGGTTGGTGCTCATCTCTAGTATACAATACTGCCTGTAGCCACTTTTGCTTTGTAGCATAGCTACGTTAAATTAATCATCTTACTGAAAATCCTGCAGTTATTGCTCATCTCTCAAAATATAACAACCTGATCCAGAGTTTTACTGAATGCACAAGGGGTGTACATCCTATCTAGAGTTGCATGTTTCCACGGAAACACACCACTCTGGATTGGACGTAGGGAGAAAGGACAGAATTGTCATCCCTGCAGTCAGAGCCATATGCAGCTTGTACAGCTGCAGACTCTGCTGTTTAGTAGTGGTATTTCACCATCGTTCTGGAATAAAAAAAATAAACAAAAAAAAATATTCTAATCATTATTTCATGTACAGTTTTACTTTCATCCCGAGATGAAGTAAGCTTTTCACAGAATTGCCGGCAGATTTTCCATTTAAATATAGTGCACTAGTGCAGAGTAGACGGATGTGGACACAGGCGGACAGGACCGCCATCGGGGGGACAGCCGGTCCTACTGTCCCGGAGCTGATGGGGCCCGCAGATACATACCATGGGCTCTACAGAAGCAGGTATTGGTGGCATCTTACCGCCGATACTTGCTATTTAGAGTTGTACAATAGTGGGCCAATATGCAGGGAAATCCTTCCCTGCATAAGCCCTGCTGGTAATGAAGTTCCACGGCAACCCACCCCCCATGTAACGTCTCAGGTGCTGTCGCATAGAGGGCGGGTGCAGAAGAAGGGCCCCAAAATATTTGGTGGCGGCCCTGCAGGCGTATGGGTAGCATCTTTCTGTGCTCACTCCCGTTCTGAGCATGTGCAGTGTCATTCCTGAAACACAGACAAAAGCACAGCTCTGGATCAGCTCCATAAAGCTTTGACAAAGAAACGTAATAAGAATCTTACTAGAATTTCATTGACATGATCAACAGTCCGCTTATCCTTGTTCTGTAAAAAAAAAAAGAACATATATATTTAATTGAAAAATCAAACAACTCAGAAAATATCTGTTAAACCTCAGTGTTAAAAACCTTTATGATATTAGCCTCTGCTAAGACTACACTCTTGTAGGGTAAACTGTGTATAGTAATTTATTGTGTTAAAGTAATTACTATTTAAGTTCTACAGAAGGTTCAATATGGGAAATCACTTTAAAGTTCTGTGCAATATATTCAAAGTAATACCCCTTTCACATCGCTGTCCTGGCAATATCCTGGGTCTGTGAACTCGGGATAGTGCCGTGTCAGCAGATGATCCCAGGGTCACAGTCCCTGTTTGATATTGCAGCGCTGACCCGGGAAATTCCGGGGCCCGGGTCTGCCCTGGCAGTAGTGTGAGTCATCACTCTGTGTAAGTTGTTTACTGTTGCTCTAGCAACACTTGTTTCCACGGCAATAATAAACAAATTACACCAATGTAATTGGTTGAAAAACCCGGATACCACTTTTCACACTGTACCTCTACCCGGGTTGGACGTGGGAATAACAATTCTTTTGTTCTGGGTCCAATTCTCAGGTCATTAGACCCAGGTAGAGACACCCGTACCCTTTCACACTGAGCCCTTACTGGGGTTTTTGCGGCTTGTCCCAGCTAAAAACCCAGGCAAAAAAGCGATATACAATATACCAAACATGTTATTCTATTCTTCCCATGTCATACAGTCCTACTTCCTGCATTAAGGGGCATTTGCTATTTTTAGTGATTCTTAATATACTAATTGATGCAGAGAAAAGCATTAAAAATAGTAAGCTTAAAAAAGGTGAAATGAGATGGACTCAAAGAGCTGAATACAAGCTTTTACTCTTCTTCCAGGTGTTACAGTCTGTGAATGCATTTCCACACAATGCAAATCCATGTTACCTGATTGGATCATATTCCGACCCAGTCACACCATAGTGCAATAACCCTTCCACACATGTGAGTGTTCCCTGTCTGCATACCTATCCAGACTGTACTTTAGACCCCTCTAACAAGCTTAACCCAGAACACTTATAGTATGTCCTGGCTGTTGGAAGTCATAGCATACACACAGATGTCTGGAAGGGGCGGCCCAGGATTAGTGGATATCTCAGACTCTTTTGCTTGGAGGGGATCCATGTGTTCTGAATCAGGCGTTTGGATCAAGCCCAAAGATTCCAAAAATATATTCTGAGCTATCCTAATTATAATCTGTATTGGAAAGAGAAGAATATTACAGGTTTAAGGAATGTCTAATATCTAATCATCCAATCTGTCACCACGTGTGTTATGTGTAGGAGTCAAAGAGTCACTCTGGCAATGTGTCACAGTGGTACTGTGGTACTGTCCATAACATCACATTACACTGTAGAGAATGAGAGGGACCATAGCATCTATAACATAGATTAGTGACCAAGGACCAGATCCAGAGTTTAAAATAAGGCCTGGATTCACACCACCGGACATATTGCATATATGTTCAGTGTTTACCAATATTTGATATTGCACATGCGTAGTAATTTTTTTTTACGTAATCTACTTATCTTTTTGTTACGTAGATTGCGTATATGCGGTCTTAAAGACTGCATATACGCAATTAACGTAACGAAAAGTTATGTAGATTACATGAAAAATTACTACGCATGTGCAGTATCAAATATTGATAAACACTGGACGTATGTGCAATATGTCAGGTGGTGTGAATCTGGGCCTAAGAGAGGAAAAGTTTCACCTGGGCAAAACTACCTTGATTTCAGGGGGGTGGGTCAGTTTAATCGTATTCTTTGCACGCTGTGTTACACTCTGCAGGTACACAGACACATTACAGACACATTATAACCGACCAGTACATAGGCCTCATGAATTCCGCTACCACTGAGAGGCCAAATTTTCCTGAGACAAGTATAGACTTGTTAGCGATGTCTCCACCCAGTTTGGAAGTCCAGCTCCTGCAGTCGCTCCACTCCGAAGTCTTGTTGCTGCGATTCCAACTTTCCCAAGTTCTGTTTTTGTTACCTGGTTTGCTGCAAAGATTGGCAAGTCCTGAAAGTCTGGTGCTCACTCCTAACGAATTCCATGATTTAGTACATACCAACTCTCCACTAAAGCCATCTAGTACTCCTGACCCGACCATCTTCTGAGCCTTTTTATTCAGGCCAACTCCTGTGTGCCTCCAGCTCTGTTCCTGTCCGGCCTAAGGAAAATCTCATCTCGTTAATGGAGGATCCCTGTCCTGTCTCCAACAGATTCTCTAATCCCAGTATAGATAGGCCTCACAAGCCTGATGATTCTGGGGTTCTCCCACAAGCTACCACCAGTTTCAGAGGTAGTCACCATCCACCACTCTTGTTGGAGGAGCACCAATTCCTTAATGCCGAACCTGAGGTTCCTCACAATGCTGCTGAGCCTGAAGTTCCTCACAATGCTGCCAACCCCAATGTTCCTCACAATGCTGCCGCCCAGCCCAAGGCTCCTCACAGTGTTGCTGAGCCTGAGGTTCCTTACAATGTTGCAGAGCCCGAGGTTCCTCACAATGTTGCCAAGCCCAATGTGCCTCACAGCGCTGCCCAGCCCGAGGTGCCTCACAGCGCTGCCCAGTCCGAGCCATACTGTCTCCGAGGGGGATGTTTACCCTGCCGTGTCCACAGAGCCTGCACCTACCATGTCCACAGAACCTGCATCTACTGTGCCTTCAGAACTCACGATTCTGAGCCTTGAGCTTGCTCCTCAGACTGAGAAAACTATTTTTGAGGAACATCATTTCTTTGATGGGGACATAACACAGTTTAATGCCCTAGTGGAAATAATTGTGAACAGGATGCAGAATTCCACCAATTGGTTGGTCTGAAAAAGACGTAGTAGGTGCATTTTAGGGAGGAGCCTTTAATTTGGGCAGGACAACTTGTAAGGACCCACGATCCCATCCTATGGAACTTCCCTACCTTTTTTCAAGAGGTCATCGGTAGATATGCTTCTCCAGAGGTCATTCGTCATCTCTTCTCTGTACCAGTCACACCTCCAGCTATTGCTTGTAACACCATATGTGTTGGTTTCATCCTTATAGAAGCAATCAGAGCCCAGGGATCTCCACCCACATTGTCTTCTGATACTCCTTCAAAAAAGAAGAAAAAGGCTAAATCCAAGAGAAGGAAATAGTCTCTGGGATCATAATTTTAGTTTCCAGGAGGCGTCTAGGAATCCACCTTCTGGAGGGGGGCATATTGTTACACTCTGCAGGTACACACCTAGCAGAGTGTGAAGTTCCTTGCTAGTTTCCATGTTCTTGGTTTCCCTTAGCTGCCTGGTAATTAGTCTCCCTTGCCTGAGGTTGCTGCTCATTGGTGGGAGGTCCTTTAAATAGGTTAGCCCGGGAATACTCCCCTGTCGGTTATAGTGTCTGGTTTACCTACATTGTGCCTGCCGTCTGATTGTGCTCTTTGATCATGTTTTGACCCTCTGTATTTATCCTGGTGTTACCCTTGCTTCCTCTTACCCTTGCCTGTTGTGTGTTGTCTGCCCGCTGTCCTGTGTGAAGTGAACAGCGTGAGTGGCTTGCTGCTCGAGTCGGCGGCTTCAGTCCTGGCCAGGTTTCGGTCTGTCTCCCTCTTTGAGTGGTATGCGTGTGTTGTCATCTCTCACTCTATTCGTACCTGTCGAGCAAGTGTTTCCAGCTACTCTCCTCCGGTGCGTGCATGCTGCTGTTGCCATTTTGCAGCGTGCTGAAGTCCGCCTATTGTACTCCTTCAGTTTATGTTTGCCTGTTTATTGTTGGTGTTTGTCATCTCGCCCGTGTGTGACTCTCACCTTCCTGCATCTCCCCACTGTGTGTGTCATCTCTCAGTGTGTGGTGGTGAGTGTATTTGATTACCACTGTGCATATCATCTATCAGTGTGTATTGGTGAGTGTCTGTTTACCACTGTGTATTCCATCTCATGGTGTGTATTGGTGATCATCAGCTCTCCACTGTGTTCCATCTCTTAGTGTGCATTTCGAGTAGACTCAGTTCACCAAGCTCTGATCACTTTCTGCTCTGTTCCATCTGCCAGCATACCTGGTTCTGTGTATTATGGGACCTGTGGTTCCTCCTGGTATTGGCACTTTTTAGGTATCTAGCTGGTTACCCTTCTTGGGTATTCTATCCCCCCCTGTCCTGTCCAGGCTTTTTCCCTGCAGATCTGTTACTGAGTGTATTTGGAACCTGTATTACTTCAATCTCATACTCTGCTATAGGGTCTTGCCTGTATTCTGTTCTATGGCTATATCTTGCACGGGTTTAAGTGTGTTTTGGTATACCTACCTGTGTGTGCAAGGGTTCCAGTCCGCAATCTGGTGTGCTTGGGTTCCTGCAGTGGTATCCACACTGAAACTCTTCCCATTGGTGGCAATCACTGGGGGCTGCGACCATCAGGACCTGCAGCCCAGACTATCCTCACCATTAGAGGCTCTAGTGAAAACCTGATCCTGATTCAGACTCCGCGTCCCAGTGAAAACCCCTTGGGAGGTTGTAAATATATTTTATTTTGCTTTCTGTACACGGATAGTGACCAGCTTTATTTTTACACTGTTATTTAGGGCCTCATTTACAAAGGTCGAGTTCTACCCGCGATTTGAAATCGACCTATATCGTCATATTTATTAACCGTCAATTTTGTCCTGCGATTTAAAATCCCCGAGTTTCATAGATTTTTTAAGGGTTAAATCGCTGTACTTTTCTATAGAAAAGCACAACAATTTTCCCTTGGAAAATCGCTGTCGCTTTAAGTTTAAAAAACAAAAAAACAGAAGCGCAGCATGTCTGGAATGCTTAGCATGGCTGTGCTGATAAAACTACAAGGCTTAGCATTGCTGAGCCTTGTAGTAAAATTAGTGTCAGCATGTTAAGCCTTCTAAAGATGCTGCCCTGTCTCCGGTGCAGAAAAAAAAATACAGTGTTCAAAAAACATACATAAATACATTGACATACATGTGTGCATTAAAAAAGCATTTACAATGAATTATATTGCCCCCTAATGTGTTAAATTACCTCCAGTGTCCACCGTGTTTTAAACTAAATGTGTTTTAATGTACTGTGTGTTGCACAAATTAAATAAAACATTTTCACACGAGTTGCTTGGAGTTTCTTTCTTCTTTGCAGCTCATCTTCTCCAGTTGCTTAAATCTTGAATCTTGTTCGGTTGATTGAAGCTGCAGATCCGGTCCTCTCTTTTCCTCTTCTGCCTCTTCCAGCACTTGTCCCGGCAACAGGCTCTTTCCTCTTCTTCGGCGCCACTCCTAATGATCATTCGGTCACTAGAGGACAGACTTTTATAGAAAATATGATGTCATTTACATTAGGGGGCTCTAGTGAGCACTATAGTTCTTTATGACGTCTTCATTACTATAAAAAGCTGCACTCTAGTGACCGAATGGTCATTAGGAGCGGCGCCGAAGAAGAGGAAGGAGCCTGTCACCGGGGCAAGTACTGGAAGAGGCCGAAGAGCAGAAGAGAGGGCCGGATCTGCATCTTCAATCAGCCGGACAAGATTCTTCAAGCAACTGGAGAAGATGAGCTGCAAAGAAAACAGAAACCCCAAGCAACTCGTCCCAAGAATGATGACAGCTAAACGGTGAGTGTGAAATTTTTTTAACATGCAATGCTGAGCCTTGTAGTTCTATCAGCACAGCCATGCTAAGCATTCCAGAAATGCTGCGCTTGCATTTGGGAAACAGAAAAACACATGTCAAATAGACTGATATGTGTTATTCTGGTACAGTGTGGGGCGCTTTCATTGAATTGCTTACTGCACACAGATACTGACCAGCTTTACTATCACACTGTTATTTAGACTTGGGATAGGAAACATCACCTCTCAACTCGAATACCGTTTGCAACAGATAAATATGACTCCCCCGCCAATCAACATGGTTTAGCCCAGGTGTAACTAATTTCAAACACTTACTTAAGTCTGGATCAAGCCCTTACTTTGAAACTCTGGGGACCTGATTCAGACCTGCGCTTCCGTCTATTTTTCAGATGGAAGCGCAGTGAAAATGGCCACAGCGCATGCCCAGATCGGGAGCGCCCACAGCATCCGACTGTGTGCGCCTCCGACCGGGCTGCGCCTGTGGATGAATATTTAAATGAGAAAAGAGTCACTTTTCTCATTTAAATATAGTTTACACAGTGGTCCGCTCGCTGTTTAATTAGCCGTACACTTGCACCATCTCAAGAGATGGTGCAAGTGTAGACACAGCTCAGCGGAGCTAAAAAAAATAGAAAGTCAATTAAAGAAAAAAAAACTGTTAGTAAAAAATTAAACCCTTCCCCCCGCCTACCCCGCAGCCGCCGAAGTATATTAAATAAATAATAAAGGTCCCGCCCGGGCATGCTGTCGCTAGTAGAACTACTGGTGCAAGCATGCCCATAAATTACAAGGCATGCTTGCTCTAGTAGCACTACTATAGGCAGCATGCCTTGCCCGAAACTATAAAAAAAACGCTACAAGTGTCCCCCTATAATAAAACATTTTTAAAGAATGTAAGCATGCCCATGAATGACAAGGCATGCTTGCTCTACTAGCACTACTATAGTCAGCATGCCTTGCCCCAAAACAATAAAAAAAAACGCTACAAGTGTCCCCCTATAATAAAACATTTTTAAAGAATGTAAGGGCCCCGTCCCTAGTCCCTATCATTAAAAATATTATAGTGGCGACATAGTGAAATAAAAAAACAGGACATGTGCCCCATAAAAAAGTTAAAATGTAAAAAAAACCTTGTCCCCTTCTTTAAAAAAGAAATAAAAAAAAGTGCCCACATAGTTTAAATGTTTAAAAAAATACGCCATGTGCCCGTTGTAAATAAATAAAAAATATGCCAAAAAAATGCCCATAGAAATTAAGAATAAACATACTTACCTGCTCTGATGGGGGTCCAGTATTAATCCGGGGCTGGCCTTGGCAAAATAAAAAACCCCAATACAGAAGATCTGGCACGCCGGACATCCCGGCTCTATTGACAGGTCTACTGTCATTGGGGGGTATTTATACCCTTTGGGCACTGTAAAAATTATTGAGAGAACAGAACTCTGACACTGAATTCTCGTTTTCTCTATAATTCTTACAGTGCCCAATGGGTATAAATACCCCCCAATGACAGTAAACCTGTCATTAGAGCCGGGATGTCCGGCATGCCAGGTCTTCTGTATTGGGGTTTTTTATTTACATATACCTATAAATTGATTGAGCAACTTCCATTCTGTTTTTATTAAATTATAAACTTTATCTTTCAGTTTTCCTCTGCTTTATATAATCATTTAACTGATTATTAAACATGTAAATAATATGCAATCTTACCATACAGACAAAAAAGCTAGCCGATGCCAAGTGCCTTAAACATCTTCTAAAGGTACGGATAACTGTAAGGTTTAATCTAATTAGCTAAATCTGAGTCATGGTTTGGTGAGAAGGCTATCAAGGCCAACACTGCACTTGCGACCAGATTCAGGACCTGATTCAGAGTTGCAACTGAGGAGGCGACAGAGGAGAGATGACCACCGGAGGTAAGTGCACACATTTAGGGAACATTGTTAGTTAGGGAATATTTATTTTTTACATGCATACATTATTTAATGATTTTAGGGGTTAATGTATGTTTTGTGCTTTTGTGTTTTTTTCACACACTACACGCAGAGCTGCATGGTTAGAAGTCTAACCATGTTGTGCTGATGGAATTACAAGGGTCAGCTTTGCTGATCTTTGTAATTCGATCAGTACAGCATGGCTAAGGATTTCAGCCATATAGCACTTAGGTTTTTTCAGTCTCACGCGATTTGCTGCGATTTGTTAATGGGCTAATCGCGGTGGTTTTCTATTGAAAATCACTGCGATTTAGCCCTTTAAAAATCACACACCATCGCCTGAGATTGAAAAAATCGCGGCAAAATCGCTTCTTAATGAATTTGAATTTTTTTTTAAAAAAATCGCGGCTATATTGCCGCGATGGGCTGTCATGTGTAATCGCAGCCCAAAATCGTTTTTAATAAATGAGGCCCCAAGTGTCTTCTAAAAAATTACAAAAAAGCACTCAATATACAGAAGATTCTAAAATATGAAAAACCTAGTTATTTCAGTATTTGGGGTGTTTAAACTCCAAGATTGGTCTTGGAAGCTAGAACCCTCTGCATATTTGTCAATAAGATGGTTACAATGAAACGGTTGGGGAGGAGAGTTAAGTGCAGGGGTCTGTCTATCCACAAGAGAGAGGGGAGTGAACTCCCCCTATCACTGCCCTCTCTTGTGCGTAACAAAGGCATAAGGCAGCCTTAAGTCACACTTGCGGATCAGCGGTCTGTCCAACCGGTGATCCACTCGTAAATGGGTGGTGACAGCCACACTGTGCACTTTGCATGCTTAGCAGGAGGAGGGGAAGCACAGCCCCTTTGATCTTAAAAGCAATCGTATGGAACTAAGTTCTGTACGATGGTTGTTACATTAGTTGAAACTAATATAACATATGGAAGGCACATACACCCTCCAGTCCATTAAGTCCAGTTACGCACCTTTCGTGCATAAGTGGCCAATTGATCCTATGTCTGTATCCGGCCCTATGTTTTATCTGAACATTTTTTTCTTGTGATATGTTTCTTGTCTGTAGTGAACAGTCATCTGACTATTGTAATCTGCTCCTTAGTCATTTTCAGTTTGGAATGCTGAGTTGTTGTTTGTGCACCTTTTGTACATTACCATTTGTCTGGGTCTGAGAATATGCTTCTAGTGTTTGCTTCTAACATTTAAATTATTGTTTGAAACTTGCTCCTAGCTTGTTGACCAAAGTCTCGAGGTGAAAAACAATTAAGGGCCAGATTTACTAAGCTGACTGACGGTAGATTTTCATGCAGGTATTTAACTATAAACATCACTATAATGAATTTTAAAGAATACTTTTATAGCTTGATGTCTGGGATATTCACCTAATACAAGAATTACAACAAAATCAGCCAAATTCAGGAACTGAATTATATAGCGTATATACAGTATATATATATATATATATATATATATATATATATATGTATATAACTATAATTATTAGATTTATTAGATTGAAAAGTGTGGTGATCATGTAAGTGGGGGATACGGCACCAGGCCGATCATCCCCCACTATGAAGACTGCACAGCTCAATGTGACGCTGGCGCGACCTCAGGTCATGTCAGTGTCATCCAGAGCAGAGAGGGAGCACCGCCGAAGAGCACAGCAGGAGGAAGAAGGTAAGGTAAGTAAAACAGGGGGATTATTGGGACACTGGGAGACTGAGGGGAGACATAAAGGGATTATTTGGAGGCTGAGGGGAGACATGAAGGGGATTATATGGAGGCTGAGGGGAGACATGAGGGCCATTATTTGGAGACTGGGGAGACATGAGGGGGATTATTTGGAGACTGGGGATACATGAAGGGGATTATTTGGAGGCTGTGGAGACATGGAGGGATTATTGGGAGGCTAGAGAAACATGAGGGGGTTACTGGAAGCTGGAGAGACATGTTGCGGATTATTAGAAGCTGGAGAGACATGATGGGCATTATTGGGGGCTGGGGAGACATGAGGGGGAATAGTGGAAGATGGGGAGACATGAGGGGGATTATTGGAAACTGGGTAGACATGAGGGGGATTATTTGGAGGCTGAGGGGAGACATGAGGGGGATCATTGGAAGCTGGAGAGACATGAGGGGATTATTGGAAGCTGGTGAGATTTGAGGGTGATTATTGGAAGCTGGGGAGACATGATGGGTATTTTTGGAAGCTGGGTAGACATGAGGGTGGTTATTGGAAGCTTGGGAGACATCAGGGGGATTATTGGAAGCTGGTGAGATTTGAGGGGGATTATTGGAAGCTGGGGAGACATAAGGGGGTTATAGGAAGCTGGCTGGGGAGACATGATGTGTATTTTTGGAAGCCGGGGAGAAATGAGAGTGGTTATTGGAAGCTTGGGAGACATCAGGGGGATTATTGGAAGCTGGTGAGACATGAGGGGGATTATTGAAAACTGGGGAGACATGAGGGGGTTATTAGAATCCTGGAGACAACACATGGAGTATGTATTAAAAGACCGAGGTGATGATTTCTATGGACACTGACAACATGGCTCTTGTGTACCAACTGTTTCCTTGGGTTGCCATGATTGCAAATTTGATTGCTGATGCCGTTTGGCCATCACTTCCTGATATTGATGGAGTTCCGACTGTGATGTAAATAAGCTACCACGCATGCGGTAGTAGCTCAATTTTTAAAACAACGTATGTAAGATGAAAACTACGTAACTGTGATTCCGGACCTAAATGATTAAATGGTATATAATAATAATGAATTCATAACAGTGGACTAATGCTACTGGGAACAGAACTTTCTTTATTGTATATGACAGTTTTATGGCTTTACGTGAAAGTCTACACTTGTTTTGATCTTCTTCTTGCATAATTTGGATCTTTGTTAAATGACCTATTATTCTGGATATTTTTAAAATGCAGGATCAGAGCCTGTATATCTACTTTTATTTGTGCGTTTTATTGTATGTATAGAAATATAAACTTTCTTTACCTTCGCCTTCTGATATTTACAAAACAATTCTTTAAGATCGTTAAATAGCTCCGGGATTGTCTATTGAAAAATGAAAAAGTACAACAGAAATGATAATATACATAATAAAGAAATAAAGCAAAAGTTGGATAAAACAAAAAGCTAATGAGAAAATACAGGTTATAAAAGTATATTAAACAAATATAACTCTATATGCTAATGATATTAAGTATTTAAGCATGATACAACATTTTTCATTATCTTACTATGAGATAAGCAGGTGAGGAACAGTACCTCAAGCTTGGCAAACAAGGGTAAAAACTAATTTTAACTTTTGTTTGGTGAGATTATTGAGATTAAGTGGACACATTGGTGCATTTTCTGCTTTAGAGACACATTCATTTCTTTCCAATGAAAGCTGAACTTCAGCAACTGACTCAACTGAACAACATATAAAGAAAAATGTAAAGATTTTATCTACTGAAAGGGAGTTCTAATATGGTTGGACCTGTCCCGGTCCCCAACCCTAGACTGACATATATGTTGTAGAGACATCACTTGAGAAAGATAATCCATGCAGTATGTAGAGTGACAGACTGTGTGTCCAGTTTATGAACATAAACATACATGGTTGATATACCATAAAAAATCACCTTATATTACTTGTCATTGTTAGTCACAAAATTTTTATCATTTTATATAGTTTTGCAGTTTACACAAGTCTGAAAGTACAATAAATAAAGTTATTTGTCTTAAGTCTTCTGCAATATAATAATTTATTCACATACATAAATATTTACAGTCTAGTGGTATCTGATAATGTTATGAAGTAATGACTCTAGTGCATGTAAATACAGTGATACTCACCGCAACTGTCTCACTCAAACAATCTGCTTTAGTGCTGTGAGCACCATTCTTACATGGGAAAGCTGTGTCCATCTAATAAATATACAATGAATAGAAAATATCATCCAGAGACAAAAATAAAATAATAATCTCTCAGTTAGTGATGTTGTTTAATCCTTATTATGCACATACCGGCATGTTGAAGGAGAGTTACTCCAATCAGAAGGAACAGGCAGATGAGTTTCATTGTGCTGCTGGTGAGCTCAGGAAACAGTGTATGTGGCCACCAGCAAATGCTCTTGTGTTTATAGCATTAAAATAAAGATGTCATCTGGATTTACATCAAAACCTGAAGATGTCATCATATACTGGAACGTGTCCCAGCCAATGGCATATTTAATATTCACTTATATAATTTGAATAAGGGTTGGCAGTAGCTGAGGAGACAGTGTGTGTGTGCCAACATTTCTCCATTCAAGTTACATGTAAATATTAACACAGCTATTTTGTTTTTTTATTTAATGTTGGAACATTTTACAATTATCGCTATCTCACTGGTGTCTTTACCAGCTTTAGTCATGTGCTATAAGTGTAGTAAAAAGAACCAAACACCTCAAAATACAAGTTGCAGCTGATCCAGGCCGGTGCTTCCACATAAATTAGGTAGAAGTGCAGCGGGATTTCCCTCGGCCCACAAGCAGAATGGGAGGAAACACAGAAAGTCAGACAGAAGGTTACCCACCCGCCTGTGTCTGCTCCCATGTGCTCTGTGCTTGTGGAACGAGGTGTGGATGGTTTAGTGCTGCTGCAGTACAGATCAGATTCCCTGCGCTTGCGCTCACTGTTGGTGTCATTGTAACGGTGAGATTTTCCTTCATTAAATGGCCCTATTTGCAGTTTGTACCCAGCCATAGACATGTCACAATACAAAAGCTTACATTTAGGTGTCAGTTATTTTTTAAAACACATTTCTGTTCATGATTTTTCATTAAAGCCAAAATAGCAGAGTATTGACTTAGTCTACGCATGCTTCTATTATAATAGTGTTTTACATTTTTAGGGGGTTTTATTTGATTGTAAAGTAAAAAAAAATCCCTAGATACTGTAATATGGGTGTGGGTCCCCGCTGAGATAATTCCTTCTCAACCTGGGATTGCAGCTGAGAGGGGGTGCGGTCTCAGAGTGGCTGTTTTGGACACTTAGGGATCTCCATAAGAGGTGAGCTCTTAGTTTAGAAAGATATTTGATGTGTGACCCATAATTGGGACTCTAAAGTTTAGAGTTAGGACCATCCAACAGAGAAGCCTTGTAAGTGGCGGGTGGCTCACATATCTGCAGATATCTGTAACTAATTCTCTGACTTTTATTTAAAGATAGAAGATCATAATTAGTAACTGGGTAATGGCTAGAGTTCCAGGCCATGTTTGTTTTATATACACACAGACACACACACACACACACACACACACACTCACATTTACTTCTATCCTTCTATAATAAATATGTATATTGGACCGGATTCAGACCCCCTCAGGCTTACTGTGCATGTGGGGGTCTGTAACTACGCGAGACAGGGGGAAGTGCCCGACCCCTGTCACTCCCCTTTGTTGTGCGGGTTTATGTTAGGACACCCCGGGTTTACCTGCGAAGCACCGGAGTGGTCCAGGCAGAATGTGTAGTATACTCCTACCCGTGAAGTGAAGCACCAGAGTGATCCTAAGGAGAACCCAGTGGAGCTAAGGAGAACCCAATGGAGTGAGCGAACAAGCTTCCGGGGTCCGGAGTCTTACCTTTCAGGTGGTTTTCACCAGAGCCCCTGAAGGTGGGGATGGACTGAGCGGCCCCTGAAGGCGTGGTCGTTCCCCATTGAACTTGGACTTGCAGGAAGATGAAAGAATGGACACCAATGGTGAACCCCAAAAGAAGGCAAGAACTAACGAATATCAGTGGGAGCAAAACCGGTAGGAAGAGACCCACCAGAGACAAACAAACGGCGAACACAGAAACGTGGAACTGAGGACTAAAGTAGATCACGGGACAAAACTAGACAGACTGGGGCTTACGCTCACACTAACACTCAGAGATATCTCCTAAGAGATTACACACACTAGCACTCAGGTAAGTATAGGTACTGCAGGAAAGGTAGGTACAAATAGGGATGAGAATCAGGGCTATACACAAGGTAACTGGGGCAGGATATAAGGCAGGTAAGTGGGTCAAACAACGGTCAATTCACTAGGCTGGAAGCACTAGGCTTACAAGGTAAATAGCAGGTCACAGAACTGAGGGAACAGACTCTATAACCGGCGCAGAGTAATGGTAAGTGGCTGTTAAATACTGTCTGCTGTCCTGTGATAGGACAGCCCAGAAAACCCTGCCCCCAAGCCAGGATGCGTTCCACAGGTAAGGAAGTGCATAAGAGCAAGAGAAGACAGAGTGCGCACCTAATAGGAAGACGGCGCGCACGTGGATGGTTACTAGGTCGCTGTAACCATGCTGCCTGTCGGCTGGGGAATCCCCTGAGATGCGCCGCGGGAATAAAGGTAAACGGGTAGTACGGTTAGACGGCAGCTGTAACAGTACCCCCCCCTTGACGAGGGGTTATGATACCCCTATGGCCAGGTTTGTTGGGGAATTTCTGATGAAAGAGTCTTTTGAATTTTTCAGCATGAAGATCTTCGGCTGGCACCCACGATCTTTCCTCTGGACCATATCCTTTCCAATGGATGAGGTAGAGAATTTTATTGCGAACCTTCTTAGAATCCAAAATGCTTTCGACTTCATATTCTTCTTCTCCATTAATAAAGGAAGTTCCTCTTTTACAAGTGTGTGATTTGTGAAATCTTTTTGAGAATCTGACAGGTTTCAATAATGATGCATGAAAAGTAGGTGGAATCTTGAGATTACGGGGAAGAGCTAATCTGAAAGCTACTGGGTTGACTTTTTTAATAATGGAGAATGGTTCAATAAAGCGAGGTCCGAGTTTCTTAGAGGGTTGTTTGAGTCTAATATTCTTAGTAGACAGCCATACTTTTTGTCCTACTTTGAATCTACATTGAGTGCGATGTAAGTCCACCCTACGTTTGGTCTTGGAAGCCACAGAACGTAGACAGAAATTGACATTTTTCCAGATCTTCTTCTTGTGTCTGAAGCAGTTACTGGTGGCAGTTTTGGGGGTGGTAGAACAGGTCAACAGGGCATTAGCCTTAGGATGAAGGCCATAAACACAATAGAACAGAGACATAGATGTGGACGAATGATGAGCGTTGTTGTAGGCGAACTCTGCCCAGGGATATTTTCTGACCAGTCCACTTCAAAGGTGGATACATAGAAGCGTAAATATTGCTCCAGGGATTGGTTGACCCTTTCAGTCTGACCGTTGGACTGTGGGTGGTTTCCTGAAGATAGATTAGTCTTGATTCCCAGAGTTTTACAGAATGATCTCCAAAAAGCAGCGATGAACTTAGATCCCTGATTAGACACAATCTCCCTGGGCAGACCATGAAGCCTAAAAACATCAGTTTGGCCAACGTCTGAGCATTAGGAAGTCCTTGAAACGGAATAAAATGTGCCATTCTACTGAACCTGTCTACCACCACCCAGATAGTAG
>WWET01003534.1:115566-129899 GCA_011038615.1 Limnodynastes dumerilii | reverse complement strand
GCAAAAGAAGAAGGACTAATTGACTCTTACAGTCTTCTCTCCATCTGTCATCTTATAATCTATTTGTTATGTGCACATAAAAAAATTATAATAACTGCAACCTTGTGAGCATGGGTAGGTTCGGGGAGTAAGGGAGTTCCACATAATTAATATTAATAACTCATTTTTATCTCTTTGTAACTTTATTGTGGGTATCTCATTTATGAAATCCCCCTCCGGCATGTAAATTATTTTTAGAACATTTGAAAATACTTTGAATTAAAAATGTTGTTTAGGTTTATGTTTTGTTTGTTGCCCAGTTGTTGTATGTTAGTTACTACCTTAGCTTGCACCTTCATTTAAAAGTCAGAATAGAAGTAGAATGGGTCCCAGTTGTATTTACACAATTTACATGATGGTTAGTACTGCTGCCTTCAAATATTTGTTCCTAGTTATGTTGTTTTAGTTAATTGACAGCTTAATAAAGACAGGTTAACCTCAAGATTGTGTGTCGTGGTTTTGTTTTTTGTTCTTTATTTGGGTGGAGGGCTACAAAGTATACAAAAATTATAACCACATAAACTGACACCTTTCACCCCTGGAAATATTACAGTATAATTTAATACAATTAATATAATTTTATAAATATCATATATTACCCAATTCTTCTCCATGTATCTTTAGAGCACAATTATAGGGGATGATTTAAAAACAAATACTGAAAATAAATAGCTATACATAATGCCCTAATATGGTGGGAATATAGAGGTCATTTATGAGGCCTATTATGGAGAAAATTTTAGCCCATTTAAGGGGGAATAAAAGGCTAATATAAGTAATACAACCAATCTGCCCCAATTATATTAATAGTATAATATTAATAATACAGCTCTCTGTATTTCAGATTATCCTCACATCAAAGCTATTTCATAAAGATATCATACATGGCCTTATTAAGAGGGAAAATAAAGGTTTATTTATTAAACATTGCTTATTTAAACTTTATTAAATGTTGTTAGGATCTTAATTAATGCAGCTGACCAGTATATAATTACTAATTCAGAAACACCATAGTTATAGTCATTTTTACAATATCCAGCACCAGGGATATGACTCCTTAAATGTGTTTTCTGTGTATGCATATACTGAAATAAGCATAAACATGTCTGCAACTTATGATCAGCCATTTCAGATGTACAGATACATAATTCAGTGATTTGTGAAAAAACAAACAAACATAAAAACCTGTACCATTTCTTGGCTGATTCAAAGCTTGGGAGTAAGGGTAAAAAGGGTGCAAGTGTACAGCTCGGCTAAACCATTTTTCAAAGTAAGGGGTGTTAATTATTTTTATATATTTTGCATGCAGGGATAATACTTTAGTTTTACACGTCATACTCAAATACTACATAGCTTATGTTTATTCTATAAAACAGAGTTCAGCTAAGAAACTTCACCTCTTAATTCTATTTCTGGTTTCACAAGTTAAAATTGACTCCTCTTGCAATTCAACATGATATTGCTCAGGTCTACATTTGCACCTAAAAAAGGTGTAAATGCAGCTCTGAATCAGCCCCAAGGTCGTCACCTAATAAAAGTGTTGTAATTTCTATTGGTCGCTGTAATATTGTATTTTACTAGGTGTTTTAAAAGTACAATATAGTTGCTAGCAGGCTTGGTTAATTTCTTAACAGCAATGTTTACTTTGATTCAGGCATGTATCTTTATTTTAAATTACTTTGATATGCACATTTCACACAATGCTGCACCGATTTGCATCTCATTATTGCAAATTTCCAAGCTTTTGTTGAAAAAAATTCTACTCTCTGGGCTCTATTATCCTGTGTGGCTGTAATATTTGAAAAGATTTGTTCTTCTCCCATAGTGATCTCCCCAACTCATACAAGACATAAATCAAATATCCACCATGGCTTTTTTCCACACTATGTTAAGAGTGAAAATAACAAACATATTAAAAATTCAAAAAAGAAATTAAACTCTTGCTTTAAAGTAAGTAATAAATTCCTCTCTTTTAATATATATACGCAAAAAGTGGATTTTTCTTTCTTCTTTAACAGGTTTGACCTCTGCTTTTTTAAACTAATGCATGGTGCAAATGTGCAAAATGGTATCTAGTCTCAAATACTTTGCTGTTTAAGGCAACCACTCATGGTATCATAAACCTTCTTTTTTTCATTTGCATGATCATGCTTTGTCAACAAGTATTTGTTATAAGGGGGCTGATTCAGAAATGCACTTACACCTTTTTTTTAAGTGCAAGTGTACAGATCGGCTAAACCATTTTTCAAAGAAAGGGGTGATAATTAACTTTAAAAAATTTGCATGCAGGGAAAATACATTACATTTACACATAAAACTAAAATACTGCAGTTTTTTGTTTATTCTTTAAAATAGAATTGAGCTAAGAAACTTCACCTCCTAATTTTAATCCTGGTTTTACAATTTAAAACTCCCTCCCCTTGCAGTTCAACATGGTATTGCTCAGGTCTACACTTGCACCTAAAAAAGAATCAACCCCAACAGCTTCAATCATCTTAAACCTTCATTCTATAAACTAAGCTAAATGCATTAACCAGCCAGTAGACTGCTGCTGCCTGAGCCTTACAAATTTCGCGCTCAAACCTATTCGACAACAGCCAGGCTGAGGTAAAATTCCGCCTCCTTTCCCTTGTTCCCACTCTGTCTACGCCTCTAACTGAAGCGGCTACACGCTATTGGTCACCTTCAGAGCTTGAGTTCCCGGATGTAACCGGGTCCTTATAAACTGTTGCTGTGGAGGCGCGTGGGTTTTAATCGGTTGATTCTGCGGTTTTTGCCTGATCGTGTGTGTGAGTGCCGTTCGACGCCCTAGGAATCATGGTAAGTGTGACTGCGGGCAGGTCGCTCAGCTCTGGCTGGATTTTCCCTTCTGTGTGTTCGGTCTCATTTGCAAGGACCGAGCGGTGTCTGTCTTTGTGTACTGGAGGGCTGGCGCCAGCTCCAATCGGCGGAGCAGGTCTTCCCCGCGGCGCTCTATGTACATTCTCGGTGCTGGTGTAATATTAGCCGAGGGTTGTCTCTAGTACTACCTAGTCCAAGTGTTTCCATTTTCTATGTTTGGATTGTCCCCATTGATCACTTATTTAAAGTAGTCGTCGTTTGAACTGGTTGCAGTGGGGTTTCACTCTACGATCTAGTTTAATTTTAGCTCTACACAATCCATTTGTTTTGTTTTATTAGTCAATTTTGTGAATCGTTAATATTTTAAAGGTAGCTGGTTATAATATATTTTCCTAATGTTGCTACAGTTTTAGGGCATTTGCTTGTTTCCATTGTTTTAAATAACTAAAATGAAATCTATTTTTTTTAAACTCCATCTGTGTCTGTTTTCTTGTCAGGCTGGTGGTAAGGCTGGTAAAGACTCTGGCAAATCCAAGGCTTCTTCTATAACCCGCTCTTCTAGAGCTGGACTACAGGTAAGGGGCAGGGTTATCACAATATGATGGCTAACTGGATGTTAACGTTTGACAAATTGTTCTTTGGGTCTGATTCATTTGTGCATGAACTGCGCCTATTCCTGTCTATTACAGTAAGAAATTTGGCAGATTTTAATGTTACTCTGAGGTGCATTCGAGAAAAAGCCACAGTGATCAGACTTTGTGGCTAATTGAACCGGGAGCTATAAGTATATCTCAAAACCTCTTTCTTCTAGTTTCCTGTAGGTCGTATCCATCGTCTTATGAAGAACCGAACTACCAGTCATGGACGTGTTGGTGGAACTGCTGCAGTCTACACCGCAGCTATTCTTGAGTATCTTACTGCTGAGGTATATGACCTAGAAACCAAATGGCTTGTTTCAATATTAATCTTAGTTGGTCTAACATCAAATTGAATATTTAGTTTTGTGCATTTAGATTGCAAGATATATTGAATTTGTTTTTGTAATATTAAATGGCACTTTACCTCGGTGTGTACTTAGGCAACTCTTGCTTTGCAAACCACTGTGGGAAAACCATTCTCTACAGCTCAGGGCTTGACTTTAAATCTACTTCATGCCCTTGTTAACATTACTGCTTAGTCTAGGGCTAAAGTTTAGAGTTTATTGGGTACATTGCTGTGACAGAGTACCAAGTGTGCAGTTCAATTATTTTAATAGTATATAATTAAATTAGTGGCTTATATTTAGAACTGGTCTGTGATGACTAGCCCACTGCGCAATCTTAGTTCATGAGAACAATATATGATAGAAAATGTGCTGTACAAATGTCTGAGACCAGTGTTTAAATAAGTGCGGTGAAGGATACATTTTGCTGGGTGTCCTTTAAAACCAGCTGCTGAAGTAGTTTTAAGTTTGGCTGTGCTTGAAGTACGTTTTGAATGTAGTGTTTTTTTGTTTTTTTAAGGTTCTTGAGTTGGCAGGGAATGCATCTAAAGATCTGAAGGTCAAACGTATAACACCACGTCACTTGCAGCTTGCCATTAGGGGTGATGAAGAGTTGGATGCCCTCATTAAGGCAACAATTGCTGGCGGTGGTAAGTTTCTTAAAATATCACCTTTTGTATGCCTGGTGTCCTTTACTTGATCTAGCACTCACAATGCTCTTTTCATATGCAGTTATGAAAAAGTAACTGAATTGCCTTTGTGTTCAAAGTGAAAGCTGCATTCACTCTGCATGACTTTCATGTGGAAGAACAAAACTGTTTCTAAAGACCTTCATTGACCTAAAGCAAAAGTTTTTGTTTTTTTCTTGTATATTGAGTGGAAAGGAGAATCTAATGTAACATTGATAAGCACTCAGTTTAAAGTTGTCACCTTGATTTACATATGGAAAAACAATACCGGCTAAATGGGAAAATAAGGTTATCCATGCTCGATTAGTTTTTAGTCACCAATGTCTTAAAAGCAGAGCATAAAGATGCCCATACACTGGGACAATTATCGATCCCAGCAGGGGGTGGTGGCCCACATAGCGCAGCTTTGGCTGATCCCTGTCTACTACTTCCTGCAATAGCCGCTGCTGTATATCTGTGATATGCTGTTCTGATAGCTTTAAAGTATACCTTCACAGCTGTCTGAGCAGTAAAGTACATAGATATACAGCAGCAGCTTTGAAGAATAGGGAGCAATTCAGCTTGCAGATTGGCTCCCTTAAAATATCTGGAGCTTTCTCCCAATAAACATCAAACATGTTCAAAGATCAAATAATCTTACTGGTGCATTTATTTGGTGTTTAAAAAGTTGATCCTGGCCATTAACGACAGTGATTATTTGCCCGATCACCCGGTGATTGGGCAGATAATTGCTCTAGTGTATGGCAGAACACATGAAGAATAGAGGAAGCCTAATATGCTAAGAGGGTTGCATAAATTGTTCACTGCTGCCCACACATCCAATTAACTATGCGTCTAATTGTCAAAAGGGCCCAGCATGTTTAGTTTTTAAATTGCTAAAATAGGTCACAGTGTCTTCCATACAATGCACAGTAATACAATCTCAGATTGCTGCACTGTTTTGCAGTCTAGTTTTTGAAAAGTTATAAAGCTTTAATAGTTTTAAGTTTAAACAGTAGTCTTATGAATGATTAATGGTTTAAAATGATCTAAAATCTGTTTAATTTTTGTTTTTAGGTGTCATTCCTCATATTCATAAATCCTTGATTGGCAAAAAAGGGCAACAGAAGACTGTTTAGATGATATCTCCCTTCATAGCATGGATATGGACATTGACTTATGCTTCTCACCAGTTACAACAACCAGGCATCTGGAACTTGCTTGTAACACGTTAAGTTTTGGCTTCAAAGAAGCCAGCTTTGCATTGTCAGTTGGGGTTTTTAAACTTTTTTAAAATTCTGACTATAAACTTATTATTATTTTTTCTTTTTATTGAAACAAATTGAATGGTTCTGTTGTTGCTAGGTGGTCTGAATAAATTTACAAACAAATGTGCTTGTGATGCATTTCATTTCGGAATCCAATATATGAATGTTCTCCAAACACTGTAAAGTTGATGGGAATTTTTAGAACACAGTTTCTACTGTGAGTCTCTTAATATAAACTTCAAAGTTTTATAGCTTTTACAAACCTGTGTATTGGTCTGCTTTTAGACATGTGTGGTTTGCTAAAGACTATCGTATGGCAATTGCTGGCAGTTCCAATTTTACCGCGGCGTTGCTAAAACTCATTGACTCGTGAGGTTTTATAAAACTTTGCAAACTGCAGAACACATTATTATACGTTAACAATAAATAACACAATGAGCTGACCTGCTACTGAAATTAAATAAGAAATAAGAACCACTGGATCAGTGGGGGGTACACTTGCAAACGAACCACATTTGTAAAATGCAAACATGTTAATAGCTGGAAAGTGCCTTTATTAAGAGAAGGTAAACCACAAGGTAAATTATGTCTGATTGTACATTAGCAGGTAACTTTATATAAATATCTAACAATCCCACAGGGCTTTAAACAAAGAAGAAAAAGGCTTGGGGTAGGGCAGTGGGAGCGACTGTGTACCATCAAATTCACTTGGGTCATTTACATGCACTCTTAATAGGCACCAGGTAGTGACTTCATAATTTATCTTCCATGGCACACTGACAATCGGGCAACTGCATAGTTTGTGGGCAGTGGTAAGTAGTGTTGCTGCTTATCTCTCCAATTCTCTGATCCCTGTATTGAAGAGCAAATTTCCAGTCACCATGTCAACTTAGTGCCCCAGATGCTTGCCATATGTTTCTGTTCTAGTCCTAGTCACAATGGTAATTCTGTTGTAGGCTGTGAAGAATTTTAAACCCTTTAAATAACATTTTTTTTTCATTTGGGTGCCCTACAAATTAGATATATGCTTCAAGACTAATTGCTGTTAAAAGCAGGAGAACTACAATTACTTCAAATTTGTATTCTTTACAAGGGTTCTATAAATTGCAATTGAGGTACAAAATGTGTATCTCTAGTCTGGACCAAGGGGCATGTATTGGTACATAACTCACTAATGACATTACAACTAGAATCTGTCTTTGGACACAACTATACTGTCATTAAGTTAACAATTGGAAAGTTTGTTCTATATCATGGAAGTGGTAGTTGTAAAGAATGCAATGTGAGCATGTTACATTTATCTACACCTGAATAAATTCATGTCTCCAATGCTACATAGACAATATGTGGTAAGCTTAATTATATGACAGAAGATCTGATAGAACACTTGTGTTGACCAGCATACACACAAGTTGAAATCTAGGGGAGAACTTTATGGGACACTGAACTAATGTATTGCATTGGATGTGCCACACGTCTGTTACAATGTACAGGTAAATTATAACATCTGTGATCTTCATAAACTCAAGCCAAATGTTGTATCTGTTTATTTCAGGCTTGGCCAACCTGTGGCTATCCCAGGTGTTGTGATACCAACATGCTTAGTGAAGTATGAGCTGTGTTTATAGGTATGCTGAGACCCAGGTTCGTCAGGCCTGAACTTTTGTATGGGATAATATAGGGTGATTGAACTATGTGTATGGGGTCTGGTATGAAATAAGTCAAAATGTTGAGTATTATGTTAGTATTTTCTTGTAACATCTGTAAACTTAATGTAATGCAGGTGGCTTTAAAAAAAAGTGTCAGAAATGTAATATAAATGTAATGCATAATACATGATTCTATATATTCAACCAAAAATGCAATGCACGGAGTCAATTTAAACACATTTTTAGTTTAAATTGACTCTGTACCTAGCATTTTTGGTTGAATATATATATAGAATCATAGAATGTGCTTGCAGATAATGGCCACTTTGGTCATCTAGCCTGCCCAATTAAGAGGCTAAATTAAATCAAAAGTAGGAGTTGGCTAAAATGGCCCTCACCACAGGTGATACTTAAGGCAAGAAGGGTACTACTCAGTTAGACCACCCATGGTCAGCAAGATAATCCCAATACTGCCTTTTCCTGTTGAACTCTTGGGGCCAGATATACTAAGCTATGGGTTTGGAAAAATAGAGATGTTGCCCATAGCAACCAATCAGATTGTAGCTGACGTTCTCTAGTATGTAATAGGAAAGTGAGATCTAGAATCTGATTGGTTGCTATGGGCATCTCCACTCGCAAGCCAGCAGCTTAGTAAGTCTGCTAATATAAATGATGTGGGGCAAAGAAAAGTTTACTCAGCTCTAAATCGTGACCTTATGACAAGTGGGATTGTAGACCGCAACCTACAGACAAAAAAACTCCTAGAAGAAAGAGTAGCAAAGGTATAAGTTAGTAAAGTTGACTAACGGTTATTTATAGAATTGATCAGAAATTTCAGCAAATATTTCTTGTTAATTGGATTATAAAGGCAGTTGTGTTAGCGATATCAAGTTATTGAACCCATAGCCCTGGTTAACTTTCATGATAAAAAAAAGTACTGTAAAAATGCATTACCACTGTAAGCCAGCTAAGGCTTTATAAAGCATTGAAGAGCACTGAAACTGCTAAAATATAAAGTTAGATAATTTAGCAGTTTCTCTGCCTCTCCATATTCAAAAACTTAATTTTAATGGTGATCAATCTCTTCACTTTCCAGGGCCATTCCCATAACTTGTTATAGGTGAGATCTGTTCTCAATGTTTATTAAGTTCTCATGTTCCTTGTTGGTTCTTGCTGGGTGAACTTCAGGCAGCTCCAGTTGGCACTTCACTGAACAATCATTCAATGAAGTGGCCCAAAACTCCGCCCCCTTCCAGAGCAGCAGCGATAGGTCCTTTCCTATCACATGCTGCTCATGTGTCTGCTGCCTGTTGCAGCAGATGCTAGTGTAAGCAGTCATTGAAGTGATTAGAAAATGGCATTTGTCACTGTTATTTGGCTGTCCAGTTTATGTAGCTGTATAACCGTGAGAGCAACCTTTTTCTAATCACTTTAATGTCTCAGTTGTCTAAAGAAGAAAATAGTGAGAGAGCTACTCCTGTATAAGTGTGCATATTTCATTGCAGAATGTGCCCTCCAGATGTTAGTCATTTTACAATAGTAAATAGTTGTTCTGTCCAATGGGATGGCTCTTCCCCTCTGCCTGCACCAACTATGAATGATGGGCAAGGGGGAAGATTGTAATTGTACTGTACAGGCTGGGTTTAGGGGATACGCATGGATCAGCGGTTGTGTGGATTGCTGATCTGTACGTTTAACTTAAGGCAGGCTTATGGCAGCGTAACTGCCATAAAGCCTGCACGAGAGAGAGAGGAATGACAAGGGGAGCGTGTTGGTGTATGCGTCCAGTCCTATATTATAGTCTTTATATTAATGGAAGTAACTATTGTCTGCTATTCTGCGATGACCGCTCATGCATGCTTATACATGCATGTGTCCTGTGAAACCCTTTTGAAATTTTAACAAGCTGCCGGGAATAGAGGTTACCAGAAGCTTGTTAAAACTTTGAGAGGCCTTCACAAGCTCGTCAGGGAAGGTATGTTTTTATAAATATCAAACTTTCAGGTGCCAGGATCGTAGCAAATAGCCATGAACCTGGCTTCGTAGCAGGATCATAAAAACTCTTCTTAATTCTTTATAAATCGAGCCCCTAGTGAGTTACCAGTTAGGAAAATCTAAAGATCCTAAACCGGAATCAGTTGTTTCCTTGAGAAAAATAAATACACCAGGGATCTGATCCAGAGCTGTGCTTCAATTGTTATGTGGAAGCGGAGCAGGAATCTCCTCTAAGCATGGGCAGAACATGAATAAACACAGAAAGATGGGCACACTGCTGCCCCATCACTCTGTGTTCGCATTCTTGTGCTCTCCGCTAATACAACAGGGTGTTCCACGATATGTAAATAAATAAAAAAAATGGGTGTTTCAGAGCTGCTGCTAAGCACAGTAGCAGCCTGAAGTCCATGTGCTTCCTCCAAAATCTTGCATCATCTCAGGATGATGTAAGTGTAAGATGGTAATTTTTTTTATTTACTAAATAACCCTATTTGAAAAGTATACAGTGCCCTACACACACAAAAAAAAAAATACAAAACATCTAATTTATTATTGATTTAATTATGAATAAAGTTCTGGTCATACACCACGCTACAATTGATTTATTTTTTATGCCTAAATAGCAGCGTATTGCTGATCAGTCCTTAATAAATTATTAAAAATTGCGTACTTATTTTTTGAGGGGTATATTTTGACTTTATTTTAAACCCATTTGAAATATGCACACTTGTATAAGCGGCTATGAATACACCTGGCAGCGTCTGCGCATGCGTAACCAGTATGTCTTTTCCAAAGGTGCAAAAGTCACAGACCCGCAGCTCTGGGTACACTCAGTTGCACCAGTGAGTGTAAGCTTCCACTGCGCTAAAACTCTGGTTCAAGTGCCAGGAGAGGAGATATGCCAACTTTTATATCACCCTACAGTGTTATCATGTTTTATGTTTATTTTTAAACACTCGATAACGCTAATGCAGCAAAACCATATTTAATACAGATGACCAAAATTTTTGATAATTATATTTTTCATGTATTTCTTTTTCTTTACTAGGCTGTATATGTAGTGTTCCGGGAATGTTATTTGGGTGTAGCAAAATGGCCGCGGTGCAGCGTTTCTGAGAGGAGGAGCCGAGAACCATCAATCCTTCTCCGCTCTTTACTCCACCAGCACCTACCGACCGTAGTGCCGGGGCAGGAGGAGAGGAGCCCCAAGATAATGGAGGGCAATAAGGATGAGGCAAATCGTTGTCTGCGTATCGCCAAGTTGGCGCAGCTGGACGGGGACCGGGATAAAGCGCGGAAATTCCTGAGCAAGGCGCAAAGGTTGTACCCGAGCAACGAGGCCCAGGGTGAGGAATGGAAGGGGTCTGCTTCATATCACTCTACCCTGGGAGACAGAAGTGTATCTATCCGTGATATTACTGCGTCTGAAGAGTGGCTGTGTTATGGTGAATGTGTCATACGTGAATGTCACTGAATGTACGCACATATACGTGTATATGTCAGGGAAGGAGGAAATGGCATCACCATAGTATGCCTGTTATTGTACTCTACTGTGCTGCTTTGCATCAAAATGAGTGATGATTAAATGCTGAAAAGTGAACCCTTCCTTACTGATGATTTTATGATTTAGAAGCACCTGAATTGCTTTGCCAGTTCAAATGTTATGCAACTGGTTGTACCTTTTAAATACTGTTGTTGTAGCTCCAATATAAATGCATTCACTTTATGTAACAATCATTCATGTCTCATAATTATTTCATGTATTTTGTATCTTTTCTGCATATATGATTCAGTTTCTTGCTGCATAGAAAATAATTGTAGTTTTTCATGTAATTTGTACAGTCCTACAACTACTACATTTCAATAAGTTTAAGTAGTCACTTTTGTTCATGCTTTTTGTTTGGAATCATGCTGCATAGTTTCCTATTCCAGATTTAATGTCTTTATCATAATTGGAAATGACTGTGTGTGTGTGTATGTGTGTGTATGCAAGTGTGTGTATATGTACAGTGTAGGTGTGCTGTTGTACTGCATACTGATCCACACTTCTAATGGACCACCACTTTAAGATTCTTCTAGTTGGAAATTGTGGGGTAGGGTATGGGTTGGATTCAGCCTTTGAGTGATTTTGCTTCCAATGAGAGATTATTTTGGTGATTCCCGACAATTTATTTGTGCCATACTGGATGACGTATTTCAACAGTATTGATCTAAAAATATTTGTCTAACTGTATTTATTTTCTGTTCATTAGTATTTCTTTATAGTTGTCACTGAAGAGAGGCACAAGCTGGGGAAACTTTATGGAGCAGTATGATTTATTTGAGCATTGCTATTATACTATTACTATAACTGCATAGCATAATTGTAGTGCAGCAGTGTACAGGCAAATACACTTTAAAACCTCCTGACAAATATCAGGTTAAAATAAACCATTTTAGCTATAACATTTAGGGGTAATTACAGCGGCTATGCTTATAAAAAAAAAAAAATACAACTGTGCTATCACACGGTCAGCATATTATCTGTCCACATAGATAATGTACAATTGAATTATTCATGTCCTTTAGGAGACTAGTTCAATCTTTGGTTAGTGGAAACTGACTTCTATAGCTTGTAGCTCTATAGGTTCACACATATGTATATAGTTCATATTTAACGTTTCCCAAAAATTCCTGTGAGTAAATATGGTACTGAAATTTAATTCCTTTTATGGCATTCAGTTATTGGCAGAGTGGGCTTTTCTACATTCCCATAAGTTTGCAAAGAGTAATCTCTAAAGATGTCCTTTCATAGTTGAACACTAGTGAACTAATAAGGGCCTGATTCAGTTAGACTTGCACCCGCATTATTTGCGGCACTAAGCTAATTGTGCAATTTTTTTTTTTTTAATTCTAATCTCTTAAAGACGGGCATAAATATCAGCTACCATAATATATGGGAAAAATCGCACCGCAAACATTTTCCCGTCTATTGTGGTGGAAATTTCTAATTGAATCAGGCCCAATGTGGGCAATTCTAGAGTTTTCTCTTGGGGGTTGGTTTTATGATAAGCTTGAACCATCTCCCCCTTATTTTTTCTTCATTCACTATGTTTCCAATACTCCCATATTCTCTACAGCTCCCTTTTCCCTGTTCCTTATATATATCCCTCAGTGTTCCCTCTATTCCAGCTATTCCCTAAATACCTCAACTCCACCTCATAGCCCTGAATAACTATTCTTAACTGTTACTTCTATACCTCTTATCCCTCTATTCTTTGTGTACCATGAATCCCTCTATACTCGTCCCTCCCCACTGTTCTCCTATACCTCTCTCCTATTTAATTACTTTCTGTTAAAAATTTTATTATTCTTTGTCACTCCTCCCCGTCTTTCCATTAACCTGGTTTCTCACTGGCTATTAAGAACTGGCATTTCAGACATGCAGACTCTGTGTCTGCATGTATGAAATTCAGTGGGATTCCCCACATAGAATGCAGGTATCGCTAAATAAGGACAGCTAAAAGTTCCTTTTTAGCTGTCCCCATCTTGAATAGCCCTCTATTTTAGATTTTTTTTTTGTTGAGAATTGGTGAAAAAATATCACCCATTCAATTTAGGAAATGCTGCCGCAGCACCCGACGCTTCACTGGACCACTGGAAAGGTGAGAACCTGCGGGGAATGGTGGATTAGGGTCAGGTTGCAGGTAAGGGATGGTTAGGGTCAGGCTGCAGGGAAGGGAGGGTTAGGGTAATAGAAGGGGAGAGTTGGGGTTAGTTTTAACACTCGCCTTTTGGAGCACCATGTTCGGTGCTTCGGGGATCGATTGCTAAGCCTCATTGAGGCATAAGCAACCAATATCCCAGCCGAGAAAAAGGCCCTATCAAAATAGGGCTATTCTTAACGGGGACCCACACCCTCTGAAATCATAGCACTTGGATCTATTTTAACATCTAAATCTGCACCTGGGAGGAAGCTGGAGAGTACCAGGATCATAAGACAAGGGGGGGAATATGGTAATTTGATTACATTAAAGCAACCATACAGAGGGGGAGTTGGGTAGTAAGGTTCCTGGGGAAAACTGAAAATAAAAAGAAAACAAGGTAGGATGAGACTGGATAAAACTGGGCTAGAAAATGGCAGTTATAGAAAATAAGGGGATAGAGGGCTAGAGAAAAAAAGGCAGTTGTGGGCTTGCACACAATGGGGAATAGCTAGAGACGCCAGGGGGTATAGGGTACTACAGAGATCAGAGGAGAGAGAGCTAGAGATCAGAAATAAGATGGGGCTCTAGAGAATGGGGAGCAAGGGAGGGGGATCAAGTTACTCTAGCAGAGAATCTGAATAAGTAACTAGATAAAAGTGGCGGGAGAAGGAGTTTGTTACATGGGCAGGTTTTCAGTATATTTGGTGTAGTGCCCACTTATTTTAGTTATGGAAAATACTAGTTTATTATAATTTATTTTGAAATATACACTGCTCAAAAAAATAAAGGGAACACTAAAATAACACATCCTAGATCTGTATGAATGAAATATTTTTATTAAATACTTTGTTCTTTACATAGTTGAATGTACTGACAACAAAATCACACAAAAATTTATCAATGGAAATCAAATTTATTAACCCATGGAGGTCTGGATTTGGAGTCACCCTCAAAATTAAAGTGGTTCTGCAGGTGGTGAGCACAGACCACTGCTCAGTTCCTATGCTTTCTGGCTGATGTTTTGGTCACTTTTGAATGCTGGCGGTGCTTTCACTCTAGTGGTAGCATGAGACGGAGTCTACAACCCACACAAGTGGCTCAGGTAGTGCAGCTCATCCAGGATGGCACATCAATGCGAGCTGTGGCAAGAAAGTTTGCTGTGTCTGTCAGCATAGTGTCCAGAGCATGGAGGCGCTACCAGGAGA
>WWET01003534.1:83628-114251 GCA_011038615.1 Limnodynastes dumerilii | reverse complement strand
TGATTGGATTGATTGTCCTATTTTTTTTAAGAACTGCTGGAAACACTTGAAAAAGACAGCAGCACAACAGGAAATGGACCTCAGAAGTCAAAAATGTCAAATGGGGTTGAGAAGAACCAGTGCCGAGAAAGCCCTAAAATCATTAATATACTCTTTTATGATTGATTGTCCTATTTTTTTTAAGAACTGCTGGAAACACTTGAAAAAGACAGCAGCACAACAGGAAATGGACCTCAGAAGTCAAAAATGTCAAATGGGGTTGAGAAGAATAAGCCCAGTGCCGAGAAAGACCTTAATTGTGGAGACAGTGGCAAAAGTTTCACTAAAGAGCAGTTGGAAGATGTACAAAGGTAGGCTGACATTTCCTACTTGTTTCTTGTATTTTAAGTGATACACACATTTTCTTTATTATAACCAGTACTAAAGGGTTTGTAATATTAGTATTGTTCTATTCAGTCAAGCTTTGAGATGAGTGTATTTGTCACTTTCTTGCTGCATACACAGCTTGGTTGTGTATATTTAGAGGTGTATTGATCGCTTTACCTATATACAGAAGCATTTGCTTGGCCTATCTGCACTAAAATGTAATGAGGGTTGATGGTGCAAACTGAGATAGCAGAAGTGTCTGCAAATATCTGCAGCTACTGTGCTCACCACAGACATCAATTATCTGTTTATAAACCTGGATGAGCCAAAACCTTTCTGATAGGTGAGGGGAATAACATTTATTATCTCTTTAGAATATTACCTGTCAAGGGGTGGGTATATAAGACAGCAAGTGAAAAGTAAATTCCTGAAGTTGATGTGTTGGAAGCAGGTAGGCTTAAGGATTTTAGCGACTATGGTTAGATAACTGGGTCAAAGCATCTCTAAAACAGGAGATTTTGTGCAGTGTTCCCATTAGTACCTTTACTTGGTACCTACCAATAATGATCCAAAGAAGTTCAACTGGTAAACCATTGACCAATGCTTGGGGGGCGATGGCTATCTGTTCCAATTTTACAGAAGAGCAACCGTAGCACGCAAATATTTATGCTGGTTGTAGTAGAATGGTGTTGGAAACCTCTGCGTGTGCGGCTTCCTAGCTGACCCCTGTCCTTAACCAAAAGTGCCTAAAGCGGTCTAGAAATATGTATCTGTCGCCTTCTTGCTACATAAACATCTTGGTTGTGTATGTTTAGAGTTGTTTCTGGGCAATGTTCTGCTGGAAAACCTTGGGTACTGGCATTCATGTGGATGTTACTTTGGTAACACCGCCTACCTAAACATTGTTGCAGACCAAATACACCCCTTCATGGCAATGATGTTCATTGATGGCAGTGGCATCTATCAGTGAGATATTGCACCCTGCCACACTGCAAAAATTGTTTAAGAATGATTTGTGAAATGTGACAAAAAGTTCTATGTGTTGACTTGGCCTTCAAATTCACCAGATCTGATTAAGCATCTGTGGGGTGTGTTGAAAAAAAAATTCTTGAGCTATGAAGGCCCCACCTTCCTTCTTGCATGATCTTCTGCTAACATCATGTTGCAGTATACCACAGGACACCTTCAGAGGTTTTATGGAGTCCATACCTTGACTGGTCAGACTTGTGTTGGTGGCATAAAGAGGGACCTACATGATATAGAATCTTTTTGCTGATTGGTATATGTGTTTATACTACATTCATCAGCGCTCCTGCAGGCATGCTGTGAGAGAGTTTTGAACAGTTTCAAAGTCTTTAATTCAGGTTTATTTAGGAGAAGCATGACTTATCCTAGGATATAGTATTGAACCAGAAGCATGTTTTAGTTTTGGCAGATCCAGTACTGATTGATAAGGAGCTCCTGGCTTCTCCTGGAATTCTCCTGGCTTTGGGTGATTATATGGACCACCTGTATTTGCTACATAATAAGGAAGGGCTGGATCCAGACCTCCACTGCCATTGTGGTTGGTCCTTCGATCCTAACAGCAGCAAAGATCTGATGACGCGTAGTAGGTCTGAAGAATCAAAATAAGGGGAGGGACACACAAGAGACCACTTCTTTAAGTTTGTCAACTGACAGGGAGAATCCTCTGTTTCATCATGATGATGTTTGTTTATGTTTAATGTTGTGGATGTATATTTTCAAACAGTTAAGGAGCTCAGTCTAGTATAGTGTAGTATAAGCTAGTAAATGTTCATATAACATGAAAAATACTTAGAATACTTTCCAAATTCTATAAACACTGGCTATGAAGAAGCAGATCAAAGGCAAAAGCTAGTTTTATCTAAACTAATGATGCAGATAGTCTGCCAAAAACCATTTGAACATTTGTAATAATAATGTAATTAGGGAGACTTAAACATTTTTTTTTATTTATCCATGGCATATACATATATACCGGACGCAGGAAGTGACTTCATTGAATAAATATATTGCCTTTTATGCAGTAATTGCAGAATGTAATAAGCTTTAAGATGATAATGAAAATTAGATGAAAAATTTCCCATTCTAACAGTTGTATTTTCTCGCACATTAATGTTAACATTTTATAGGGCTTTTTACTACTGTTATTTTTGAATTGATAATGCATAGTGTAATATATAACAGTGTCCTTTTGGGAATGCACAGTTGACCTATATTTGATCTGATATCAGTCCCTCGTTATTAAATATATAGTGTGCCTCAAATAATTCAAGTGTTTGTTCTATTCCAGAACTCTTTGTTGACCTATTTTTTTTGTCCATGAAACTATTGTTTAGGTAGCAGCCGCCTTAATATTATTAATGCCATATGTAGTTTATCTTGCGATTACTCATCTTCAGAAGGTAATCATTTGTTTATGTTAATGTGTAAAATGTATGTGTTTTCTTTTACAGGCTAAAAAACTCTAAAACCTTTTATGAGGTACTAGGAGTAAGCAATGATGTAGGAGAGGAAGATTTGAAGAAAGCTTATCGTAAACTAGCATTAAAGTTTCATCCTGATAAAAATCATGCTCCTGGAGCCACAGATGCATTTAAAAGTAAGTGCAATTACAATTTTTCCATCCTGTAAGGCATCATCATGTGATATGTCATATGATCAGTTGCCTGAGATGCTTGCAGTGCAGATCTACTGTAGAAGCATCAAATTCTCTTTCACAGCAGGATCTTAAAATAACTTTTTTTATGCATTCATTTTGTAATGCTTTTTTCATATTTTTTTATGGCCATTCATTGTAATTCTACTCTTTTCCACAATTATTATGGTTTAGACTTACAAACCAAACCTACCAACAAAGTGTTTTTCTTGTGATTGTAAAGTGTATGCTTTATGCCTAATGAACTGTAATGCCAAAATACACACACACACACACACACGGCCTGGCACTCTAGCCATTACCCAGCGACTGACCATAATCTTCTATCTTTAAAATAAAAGCCAGAGAATTGGTTACATATATCTGCAGATACATGATAAGCCACCCGCCACTTACAAGGCTTCTCTGTTTGGTGGTCCTAACTCTAAAATTTAGAGTTCCAACTTTGGGTCATATATCTTTTTAAATTGAGAGCTCACCTCCAGCAGAGGTTTCCAAAACAGCCACTCTGAGACAACTCAACTTATACTCAACTTATAATTCATGAAGATGCAGTCTGTACAATAATCCATAATTGCATAGATATATTAAATATAACAAAGGAGGTAAACCAATCCCATGTATTCAAGTTTGTTACAATAAATCGTGCAAGGTTACATAGTAAAATATGTACTTTATGCGCATTATTGTTCTTAAACCATGCTAATTTATATAAATTCCTCAAAGTATGACATACAATGTCATAGAGTTATCTGGTATAATGTGCATATTTTTGATGGTGGCACATGCACCTTATAAGCGCACTCACTCACCCTTTTAATTTCCCTTTTTGGCATGACAGAAGAAACTATGAGATTTCATTGTAAAAATGTAGCTTCACACCTTAAAATCAAATGGGTTTTTTTCTAAAGACATTTATTAACTGTTAAGTGTAAACCACTTAACTTTGTTGTATAAATTGACGTTTCCTGCTCATTGGTTCTCATAACTATCATATATATCATGTATGTCAGTAACAAAGATGAGAACTTTATTCAAACGTGAAAAAAACATTTCCCATGTATAAAAAAAAAAACATTTTTTTTTTCAAGATTACTGTATATAATTACACTTTCCTGGACCTTCTTTTCCTGTGTTCTTTCTAGTGGTACCTCAGTATGTAGACACATTGGTTAGTAGACAGATCCTAGGAAATGCCCCCCCTGTTTATTTTTCAACCCTAATGTTACCCACACACATTTGCCACCATTAGAGTTCACTTTGTACTAATTTCTTCACTTTCTATTTTAATGAAGTTTGCATGTAATAGAAACCTGAGAAGATATTCTGTAACAGACAAAATGGAAGTTGCTCAGTGCAATTTATAGGTTAGTGCAAACAGGTGCATGACAATTAGGGGCAATCTGCTAGCAACAGCAACAAAGGAAAGAAAATGCCCCAGCAAACTTATTCTGTAACAGCAGTTCAAAGCTCAATTAAATTCCTCCCTGGGGATTCATAACAGGTTACTGCCTAACAGAAATGGTCAGATGGTATTCACATTTTAGCCATTTTCAGAATGTTTTAAGAAATCTGTTATTTCCATGCTTCACATAACGCTTTTTCCAACTTTCTCTTGTTCCAGAGATAGGAAATGCATATGCAGTATTAAGTAACCCAGAGAAACGCAAGCAATATGATCTGTCTGGATGCGAAGAACATGTGCAGAATAGGCACCGAAATGGGGGGTTTGACTTCCATAGAGGATTTGAAGCTGATATTACACCAGAGGATCTCTTTAATATGTTCTTTGGAGGGGGGTTCCCTTCAGGTATATCTGTTCTGACTACTAAGCTGTAAAGCAATAGCTTTTTAGACCATATATAATGTTGAGTTTATCTTATTGACTTCTAATGCACAGTCTGTCAGCGCTGGTATATCCCAATTCTCTTTTCGGCACTCCCCCTCTCATCTGCACTTCTTAAACATATATAAGAAGAGCTTTCAGGTTGGAACACTTTTATTAGGAAGAAGGGGGCAAGTAGCGGGATTTTTTAATTAAATTTTTTTAATCAGGACCCAGATCTACTGGTAAGGAGGTGCCACTACGGTATTAATGGTATGCATTAAGGGCTGATAAATTTTCCATGGTGGTATAATGTGTGTCAATGAAGAACTTTTTAATACTGTTTCTTGTATGTTTAAATTCAACACAGACAATTTTTTTGGACAGTCAGATGATGTTCTATACATCGCCATTCTTGCCATCCTATTATCCCTAGTAATAACATTGTAGATCAGACTGGAGCCTAATTTCAGATTTTCCTATTATTTGGGTTGCATATCATCCGATTTTGTCTTCTGTGCATGTGCATACATCTAAGCTACATGATCGCAATGCATTCTGCCCTATCCAGACTTATCAGCAGTGATGCTTCTGACAGTCTGGGTAGAGATTGCAAATTGGCATAATCTGGTATTACATTGTAATGAATAGATGTGCCAATGCTGTGTATAATTCCAGACTTCCAAACTGCTACTATTTTTGATAACTGCCTTTCTACAATCTGCTGAATAAGTAGATTTAAGTTTAAGTAAGTATGTAAAAAGAGTTATCTAATGAATGTGATCTTTCCTTATCAGCAAGTGTTCGTACATTTTCAAATGGACGGGCAACTCACAGTCATCACCATCACCAACATCACAGTGATCACGAGAGGGAAGAAGAGAGGGGAGATGTAAGTGATGCTTATTATTGTAAATGGCATTCTGTTAACACATTTTGTTTTCACGGTTTATGGCCCCAAAATATTAAATCTCTTCAATCTAATGGTTAACTAAATTCTTTACAGTGAAACAGAAATCCTCTGCACACTTATTTGTGGATTTTTTATACGTGTCACTGATCCTACCCCTACAGCACCAGTAAAGTCTACCTTAACCACACCAGAACACTTAAATTACTGTTTACCCTTACTCTATTCCCAAAAGGTTAATTCAGTAATAGTAGTTTGGAGGACAAAATGACAAAGCAAAATGAAAACTGGTTAAATTGTACTGTTGCCATTTTACAGTCTTGAGAAGGAAAAGGGTTCACACTGGACAGTGGCAGTTTTTGTAAAAGGCCTTTTCTACAGCTCTGTTCATGTTACTTTTGGTAGTTTCTCTTATATTTACCCTTCTCCTGCAATCTGTATATCACACCGCTTATATAGTTGATGTGACTTGCATGGATCTCTTCCCTAAACACTAGGAGAATGCAAGCCAATTGTATGTGTTATTACTGTTAACTTATTTTATTTTGTTTTGCCCCACAGGGAGGGTTCTCAATGTTAATCCAACTACTGCCTATAATTTTATTGATACTAGTGTCCTTACTTAGTCAATTAATGGTGTCCAACCTACCATACAGTTTATATCCCAGATCGTAAGTATTTATTTTTATAAACCTGTTATATGCATGTTTTAGTATTGATGTTTATTATAAGAATTAAATGTAAATGAATTTAAATCTAATTTAGAAAGGGGTGTAAAATGCAATGGAGTTTACGGTCATCTGGATCATTGAAATGGATATCTGTAGTTTACCCTACTCTTGATTAATGAAGTGAGGTTTTCTACTACCCTGCTCCTGTGCCTATGTTGTCTTCTCCATTCCATGCTGTCTGTTCATATCCCTTATGCAGAGGCTCCATACAATGCCAAACCACAACAATTTGCTATATAACCAACAAAATCGGAAGGGAAAAGGAAATGTTGATAACTCAAATTTACACACTACAAAATTAATTATTAAGATCTTAATACAGCTCCATTTTAGGAAGCATGTTTTTTTTAATCTGGGTTTATGGTATTTGATGGTGAGTTTCTGGTCCTTGAGTCTGACATAAGAGATTTCACACTCAAAAAGTAGCAGCACCAATTATTATAACAGAAGACAACTCCCTAAGTGGAACGGTGCTATTCCATTAGTTCAATATCAATTCAAGAAATAAATGAACCACATAGACATGGTCAAACAAAGCGAACTACTTAAGGAGTGCACTATTATTCTATTTATTTGGCAAGAATGTCAATTCCCACATCAATATACAAAGAAAGGATTAAAACATGAAATCTTTCATTATTCCATTAAAATGACACAGAAGGAGAAATATTAAACAATTTAATACATAGCGTTTGGACAGCGTCATTGTTACATAATAATTACAATTGTGCTGCACATGAACCCGCTATCTAGTTGAAAAACACTGTCCTTACTCCCCCGTTAGTGGCCTCACGGCTGACACTTCACCTATTCCTAGGCAGTAACAAGTCCCTCCTGGACCTGGAGATTGGGTCAGTGAAGCAGCGGACACAGACCCTATTAAAAATCTTCAGCAAAACGCTTGTCGGAACCACTGCTTCCTCTGTGTGCACCGGAGTATGGCTTTCTTCTTTTAACTGACGTTTGTTCATTCACACCGCTGCTTCACTGACCGGAATAGTGCACTCCTTAATTAGTTTGCTTTGTTTGATCATGTCAATGGGCCGGATGCGTAGTAGCTTTTGTACGTAATCTGCGTATCGTTACGATACGCAGATTGCGTCTATGCGCTCTAAAAGACTGCATATACGCAATCTACGTATCGAAACGATACGCAGATTACGTACAATAGATACTACGCATGCGCAGTAGCTATTGTTTATTGAATTACGTCCGTCTATGGAAGACTGACGTAGTTCTGGATCCGGCCCAATGTGGTTAATTTGTTTCTTAAAAGAGATTTCCACAGACACGGGGGCTGATTCAGAGTTTGGGAGTAAGGGCAAAACAGGTGCAAGTGTTAAGCTCGGCTAAACCATTTTGCAAAATAAGGGATGCTACTTAATTTTAATTATTTTCCATGCAGGGTAAATACTTTACTTTTCCACATAGAACTCACATACTGCAGAGCTTTGTTTAATCTATAAATTAGTTGAGCTAAGAAATTTCACTTCTCAATCCTAATTCTGGTTTCACAATGTAAATTTGCCTCCCCATGCGGTTCAACATGGTATTGCCTAGGTCTACACCTCCACCTAAAAAAAAGGTGTAAGTGCAACTGTGAATCAGCCCCAGAGTTGTTAAAGTTCACACACAAGGGGCTAGTGCACTCCCGTGACACTCCTCTCTCACAGATTTTAGCTGACTTACATGTCTATAATCCTACATGAACTTTTCCTGTCCTATCATGGATTTCTGTATGTGTGGAACTCTTTTACATATACGGAAGTGCCTAACCCTTTCCTTACTGTACAGTTTAAATGCCTCCCCCTGCCTACAATGTATATACTCGAACATGTGGTGGGCTGTCACGCCCTAATGTACGGAATTTCGATCCATAACATCTGCCACATGCGTGTGCAGTGCTTTCGCAAAGGCCAACATATGCACACCGCTTCTGTAAGTCGACTGACATTAGTTCTGTATACGGTCCTTTTTTATTATTCCACACTGAAATGCCTTGCCACAAAATACATTGCATGTTCATCATCAGAAAGCTCTTATGTATAAGTACATAAGAAAGAAAATGTGTCCTGGGACCTATCTATGGTCTATGGCTGAATAGAAAGAACATTTTATTATGATCTTGATAATTTCTTGAATTTGCTGAACTGTAGAAAAATAACAATCTTTATTTTTCTCTTGTATGGCAGTTTTTTTAATGCTCTCCATTAACAGCTTAATTTAAAGGAGAAGAAATTTTTATAAAAATGTTGCAAGTTTTGAGTATATATTAGGAACGGATGGCACACCAAATAAATATTATTTCATTGTAAAAGTGTCTGATTTAAACTTTGGCTTCCATGTATAAGAAGAAATAGCTTTGTGCCTGTAACTGAAACATTGCTGCTATTCCTGTTTCTAATGGCTATGTCTTCACAGTGGTTTAGGCCAAACTATAAAACGTGTGACAGAAAATCTCAAGGTACCCTATTATGTCAACAAGGACTTTAAATCTGAATATAGTGGAATGATGCTACAAAAGTTAGAAAAGAACATTGAAGAGGATTATGTGGCTAATGTCCGGAATAATTGCTGGCGAGAGCGACAACAAAGTAAGTGATTATACAGTTTGTTGTATCCAGTTTTCTTACAGTATTATTACTTTCTCTTTTTAGAAGAGTTTGGCGATCCGTATTGCCACAATATGTCTACACTACATCATCCATGGGGTTACTTTGTTTAAAATCAGTAGTTCCTTGCTACTATATTAGAGGGGGAAGGGGGTATTCCGTTTCACATAGCATTGCTTGATTAAGCAAAGGAAATATATGTAAAAGCTAAGGCACCCCATAGGCTTACTTATCTCAAACATTTGTCATATTAATATGCGTGGGTATTAACAAGTGTGTCCATTTGTGAACATATGTTTGAGATCATTGGTATAGTACAAACACAATGCATTATGGGCTTGATCCAGAATTACAAAAAAGGGAGCATTTTTTCGTTGATTGCGTGCAGGAAAACCCCAAATTTCACAAGTCACACACAGTATACTTCAGTTACAGAAGGTGGAAGGTAATGACACTCTTAGTGCCTTGTGTCGTACTCCAGACTTCTGTGCTATCCTCATTTTAAGTGAGGATAGAACTTAAGGTAATGCCCATGGGTTGTGTGAGGGGATCGGCCTTCCTTTAGTTTGCATTTTAAAAACTCTGTTTTTTCCCCCCTTCCAGAAAATGACTTGATGCATGCAGCAAAGGTGTATCGGGATGAAAGACTGCGAGAGAAAGCAGAGGCAATATCTATGGAAAACTGCAGAGAACTCCAGCGACTAACCTCCATCTATCGAGGCGGATGACACTGGTGTCTCTGCATACTAATATTCTTACATTCAGTCCTGTCATTTTAAGAACTATTCATTTTACCATGAACTGCAATGCAGGGAGTTAACAATGACACATCCATCAGGCTTAACATGGTTCATCTATAACTTCCAGCAACAACTTGAAGATCACATTCCATTGTTTTGTGTTTTTTGGATTTGCTGTTATTTGCTTTAGTTCCGTTTACTACTGGAGTGTAAAATGTGTATATAACACCATGAACCATCATTTTTCTGGGTTCATGTGTCATGTAAATACTTCACAAATTTGTCTTGTATATAAGAGCTTACCTTTATATGTAAAATGTCACTTTTTTTTTTCTTCCATTAACTGTGAAAACCCAATCAATGGAACCAAAAACCCCAAAATATTATTTAATTATTTCAAGTTAAGCAGGAAGTTAATTATTTTTCTTTACCCTTACCTTCTGTCTCATAATTTAAATAAATACCTCTTAAAACAGGACAGAAAAACCCCAGACACAACATGCAGTAGCCATACTCTGACTTCTGCCACTATTGTGGTGTATGGTCATCAGATATTTACAACATGCCTTTAATTTCTTACTCCTAGTATAATCCAACACTTTTATTTTTAGAGTTTCTTTATTTTTTTTATTTATTCTTTTGTTGTTGTTTTTCAGAATTACCTCCTTAGAACTCAATAGTTTTGGGAAAATATGCATTTGTGATGCTTGCATGAAGTATGGGAGAATTTTGGAAACTAGAGCAAACAGTGCAGCATATTTCTATACATTCCTTCCTATACCCTTAATTTTAATGAATGAAAGTAATGTGAAACATTAAAGTCATTTGAAAATTTTGAGATCTTAACATATTTTGTAACTTGAAGGCACTGAAACCATACCTACATTTCTGAAAAATGCAAATCTGCTTAAAAACAAATTAATGTATTTTTCATTGTATATCTTAAGCTGGGTACATACATATCCAATTTACCCCCATCTAGTTGTCCACTTACACAACTGCTTGTAACGTTTAATCCTGGTCAGGTCAAATAATTTTTTTAACCTTCTTAAAAATCAGGAAACCTGACCGCCAATTTCCTTACCAATTTACAAATGCGTACACTCCCACAACTGTTTTGTCCATTTGTTCTTCTGAAATGCACTGGTCTGGCAAACACTGAAAAAGTGTATAGGGTGAAGCTGGGTGCGCACTGGATATTTTTTCAATGATTATCATGCCAATCATACAGTAAATGAGTAAATCTGGACCAGGCCCAATGTCAGCAAAACAAATAGGGAGAGGAGTTTAAAATAAAAATACAAAAAACTCACCACACAACTGCCAGTATTGTGTGTGGTGTATATGAATTAATCAGCATGCTTATCAAGACTTTCATTTGTGTAGAAAATATTTTCAAAAGATCTTAGTGTGTACACAGCTTTAGGTGACACTTTCAGCCGATACAGGTCAGAGGTCTGCTGTAAAATTTTATGTGTATTTAGGTCTGTGACCTTGGCCTGCTATAGGAGACCAGAGAGTGGTTTGGATAAGTGTGTACCCAGCTTCACTATAGACAAAAGCCAATCACAGGCTGGTGGGTGTATTGCAGATTTGCACAGTTATTGTTATTAATCCTCATTGTGCCTTTTTTTTGTCCCCTCAGTGTGTATGCTTCACTTCTTTCATTTGTCTAATATTTCAATTTCTGCTTTTTAAAAACATTCCATCATTTACAATACTATTCCTTTCATGTGTTTTTATATTTTTGCCAGTAGTGATTTAAAATAAAACACACAGTTCATTGTGTTAAGAGTGGGCATACTTATTCTTAAGAAATCCTCAAGTCACTATTATGTGATTCATTATAAGCTTTTAATATATAATTTATTTTTTAAAGATATGTTTACAGATAAGAGGTGTAGTATTATTTTTATTTTTTCACTTGGCAAAGTAAGTTGTCTGTGTTTTTTTTTTCTTGCATATGTGTATTATTTTGTTCCACCAGTGAATGCAATGAAAGCCATCTGTCCAACATCCTATTAGTACCATTCTTTTTTAACAAGCATATAATCTATTCTTAAACAGACATGCCCTGTACAGATAAACTCACAAAAATGGATATGACCAAAGTGATACCAGCAATAGCTTTGTGCCACAAGCTTCAGCACCACTAGACTATCCTTGGTGCTGTGTAAGAAAGAGTGATGCGTGAGATGTTAGGAGGAGGTACACAAAAGAACCCCACAAAAGCAGATTTAAAAAATACTGATTTCCATTGTTCTGGGTATTGATCATGTGTTTACACATTCTGTGATCTATTAACTTTGATAAAAAATCACCTTGCTGAATAAAATCATTTAATAAGTGTAGATCACTATGTTTGAACACTAGCTTTATTAAAAAAAAAAAAACAAAGCATGATCCATATGGAGGCATTAGTGTATGTCAGCTGAATGGTGTTTGCTGCTATTTAGGTGTTCAGGCAGCAATAGCCAAACTCAACACTATAAATAACTTATGGAGACAATCTAGGAAATGTCAGGTTTTCATATGTCCATTACAAGATAGAGATGAATACATATCTATAGTACTAAATTCACACTTAAGAGTGAATTAGGTGCGGACAGAACCGCACCTAACTCACCCGTCCCGCCCCCCATTTTTAGCTCCATTATAACACTTGAGTGCTATAGGGCTACCTTATCTTACCGTGTGTAGTTTACTTCTTATGAAGGAAACTACGCATGGAGAATGGTTCTAATATAAACCCCTCCCACCTCTAACTATAACCTCCCCAAGGCGGCACTAGCACCTTCTTCCTAAACCACTCCTTGCAGTCTTTAAAGACTCATGAATGATACAATTGTAGCTGGTTAGAACGCAAGCTGAGATCACAAGTGCTGCTAATAAGGCATGCATAACAAACGTATACACACATTGAATGTACATGAAAATGGCATATGTGTAGACCTAAGCTCAATCCGACGGCTATCCCTATGCCCGCACTAACGGCCTCACGGCCATGCTTCGCCCATTCCTGGACTAGTATATATCCCTATACTAACTAAAATCATACCCAAAACCAAATGGAGAGAGTGACAGGGTCCCGGTGCACTCGGGAAATCCTTCGGTCCTCTACGCTTGTTTCGCAGTGCTTCGTCAGGAGGGGTGGTGTCTTTTCTAAAAGTGTACAAAATGTTCTCTGAGGTTTTTTGCCCCCCAGCTACTGCAATATTTTAATAATTTCTTTAAGGTGGGTGAGTTGCCCCCTCAATGTTAGAAGTCATGATACCTAAACCGGACAAAGATCCTCTTTTTCCTGAATCCTATCACCCCATCTTTTTGCTCTCCACTGACGTAGAAATATTAGCTAAACTGCTGACAACTAGATTAAATACAGTGATCACTCAGATCATTCACCTTGATCAGACCGGTTTCATTCCGGGAAAATCGACTACCATTAATTTAAATAAATTCTTCAGTCACATACAGCTTACAGATGGGTCCATGCCGGAGACAGTGGCCTTATCTCTTGACACGGCTCAGGCTTTCGACTCTTTCAAATGGCCTTCTCTCTGGGAGGTGCTAAGATGTTTTGGATTTGGAGCACGTTTCATCAGATGGGTGCAGTTGCTCTACTTCTCCCCCGCAGCCAGGGTCTGTGTTAATGGACATACCTCTGGTCCATTTGCTCTTGGCAGGGGCACCCGACAAGGGTTGTACAGATCCCTCTCAAGCTCCTCCTCAGGATCCTCTGCAATGGTCTATGCATTTTAAAAATTTATGTATATAGATATCACATAAACCCACGGAATATGCACTGCTAAATCTGGTTCCTCTAAATACTTTCTTCAAAAACAAATTTCACCAATGGCAAAAGCTCCCTCTAACAGTCACTGGTAGGATAAACCTCATAAATATGTATCATCCTCATCGAGTGTTTTTTGCTCTCAAGGGCCTGCTCTCCTCCTTTATCTGGGCTGGGTGTGAACCCAAGCTTAAGATTTCAACTTTCTGTCAAGCAAAGAGTGCAGGGGTCTCTCCTTACCCAACTAATATATAGCCTCCCAACTGGTGCATCTTATTCCGCAGGGCCTAAAGAAGTAGTGCAAGCACTGGTGAATTACTCTTCGCCCCGCCTGAACCCGCTCCAACTAAAATTAGTGGGTAAATCCATAAGGAGCTATAGACCAATTGTTAGACAGGCAGTGGAGGTATGGAAGGTGGCTGGACAACTCCTTGGGGGTGAAGGAATCAATCTGGAAATGCCACTGTGGCATAACCCAACCCTAAATTCCCAGAAATACTCTCTCTCAGTGTACATAATCAGTGTTTGTGTTCCCCTCTCCAATCCATTGGACAGTTGTATCTTGACGGGGTGTTGAAGTGTTTTTCTCATTTGCAAGAGGAGTTTCTCTTTCCTTCCTCCAATTTCTTTGCATACCTCCAGCTCAGGGATGCCTTGGCGTCGCAAATGTGTAGCATAAAAATGCTACTAAAAGATTTGGATCCCTTTAAGGCCATCTCGTATATTTATAGTACCCTGAATGGAACGGTGGGAGTCAGAGAATTTTGTTACCCAATAGGGCCAAGTGGGTAGTAGATCTTGATCTATTGATGATGACACCTGGGAGCATATGGTGGGGTGCATGAGGGACACCACGGCATGCCTGCGCTTCCAACAGATACATTTTTATCAGATGCCTCTATGTATGTACACAATAGGACTGTGGCCTTCTTCAGTTTGTCCTATATGTGGGGAATCTGGTGTGGAATTTTGGCATATGCTATGGTCCTGTCCGTAAGCATTTCACTACTGGGAGAACATATGGGGCTGTATCCATGTTACTACTGAGGAATTACATCAATTGGGCCCTTTACTTGTATTATTTGAATTCTCAGTGGAGGGAATGTTTAATCTTGTTCTGTATAAATATGTGATCAACCTATTGGTTGGCTAAGTGCCCAATCTTGGATGGCCCCTGACCCTCCCACGGTACAATGTTGGATAGCCTTAGTGAATGAAACTGTAGAGCATGGGAGATACTTATACACCCAGACAAAAGCCCTCCATAAATACTATAAAATTTGGATGCGATGGTGTGAATCGCAGTATGGGGAATCTTTAGAAGAGTCACCATGATTCAGATATTACGGGTTTGTCAGTTATTTTTAGTTTCAGGGGAGCCCCCCTTTTTTTCTTGGTGTCCATGGGTTGGCATTGAGACCCCTCCCCTCCCCCCTCTCTTTAGTATAAAATTGCCTGGTCCATGTAGTAGTGCTGGTGGGTAGGTGCGCAGGGTTGTTAGGTTTGTTTTGTATGTCTTTGTTTTTAATGTATGTTTATTTTTCTTTGTTGTTTAAAATCTCAATAAAAATTTACTAAATAAAAAAAAAATAATTGTAAAAATTATCATTTAGTGTACAACGTTGTTTCCTTTTAGTGCTTTAACCTATTATTTCACTTCCTATACATCATTTATTACCCACACAACATACACCCACAGCAGCAGTCTTTAACCAATCAGCATCCTACTATCGACTAACTGATTTCTTCACTCACCTGAATGATGACAGGTTATGTCCGCATATGGCAAAGTGTTTCGCTACAGGTTATTCTGAGAGTTTACCATCGAGTGCAGATCTTATGGAGGAATGGTGCAGCGCCATTCTTTCTTTAAATGATACTATAAATAACATATCTAGTCGTGCAAGTCAGATGATGCAAGATTTTATATCTCTTGCCAAAGTGGTACCAGGATCAAGGTGTCATGCTATGGACTCAAGGCCGGTCCGTAAACAGACAACACCAGACCAGAAGTGCAGAGTCTAACCGCAAACCTGATGTTCACCAGAGCCCCTGATGTTGGGGATGGTCTTGGCTTCAGGCAAGCAGAGTAACATCAGTCCGGACCAGAAGATGTTTAGATTTTGCCGACTTAAGTTAGTGCTTGAAATTAGTTACTCCTGGGCTAAACCATGTTGATTGCAGGGGGAGTCATATTTCATCTGTTGCAGACAGTATTAGAGTTAAGAGGTGATGTTTCCCAGCTCAAGTTTAAATAACAGTGTGATAGTAAAGTTGGTCAGTATCTGTGTGCAGTAAGCAATTCAAAGATATATCCCTGCATGCAAAAAAAAAATCAATTAACTTGACTTCCCCTGCAGTCAACATGGTTTAGTCCAGGAGCAACTAATTTCTAGCACTTACTTAAGTCTGGATCCAGACCAATGAGTTAAATCCCATACTTTATATTCCATGCTAAACACCATACTTGTAATAGATAAAGAAGTACTTAGCCAGTTATTTTCTGGACACTCGTTTCATGAATCATTCAGCATGGGGAATCCCAGTAATATATTCCCGATGAGTCCATCTGGCAGACTTCAGGAGAAGACCCTAATCTAATAATGAGGGAGGACTTACCCTGGCCAGTCTAACAACCTCAGGACTGTGCTTCCCCCTCCGTCTGTGTTCGCATCCAACTGCACTGCGCCTCTAGAAAGGATATTTAAATGAAAAAAGGGCCGATGGGGGTCCGGTCTTGCCAGCTTTTCATCCGGGGGCTGTCTGCTGCCAAAATAAAAAACTTTCTCCTACGTTGCAAACCATGTCCTGCAAGCAGGACATCCCGACGCTAATGCCATCTGCACTGTCCTTGGGTGATATTTTTACCCTTTGGACAGTGTCAGAATTATCGTGAGATCGAGAACGTACTGAACAGTACGTTTTAGCGGATCCGCCTTGCGCATCCGCTAAAACTCAGGATCAGGCCCACTCTCGGGATCCTGCACCCTGACACGCGTTTCGTCTCCTCTGTCTGAGGGGATCATGTGCAGGTAGTGATCTCCAATGATGTGGGAAGTCCCACTGGCCAATCAGACATAGCAGCTCATCTAATGGAAAGACATTTCAGTTAGTATGCAAGGATCAAGCATGATGGGGATCCACACCTGCAGCCATTAAAAGCATAGACAGACTGCATTATAAATCGTATACAATGTGTTAAGCATATTGCAATTAATTTTATTGTTATTTACAATAAATTTTGTAATAACTTTTGTTATTTACTAAATAACAAAATTTATTGCAGCATGCTTGATATAATTATGTTTATTTCATCATCTTTTAACTAGTAAAAGAATCTTTAAAGATTAAGGCCTCAGGTGTGGACTAAACGCATCTATTGCAGACCAGCTCTACAAGAGTCCCCCTTTGGGGTTTGTACTAGAGCAAGTGCCGGTATGCACGAGCAGATCAAATAGCGGGGACACCCATTAGATTGTATCCTTTCATAAACCTTTAAAATCTGGTGAGTGAGAAGACCTTTTGTGAAATTTAAACAGATTGTGCAGTGACTTTTGTGTAAACTGGATGGGAACCAACATTCGTTCTAATATTCCAGTCGGACAACCTCTCCGTTAATCTTCTGGTAATTCATGTGCTTTTGTATGTTCCTGAGCCTTATATAAACCCTGCTGAATTATCTCCTTCTGTTGGTAGCCACATATTGAACTCCCACTAACCCCTGACTTGGTTTTCAACTATTGGTTTATCGGCACATGCACTTTAGGAACCAGGGGCCTAATCCAGACCTACGCCTGAAAGCGATCGTACGCCGTTCGGGAGAGTAAAACCGGGCTAAAAAACGCACTGCGCATGTGCAGTATGACAACTTCCGGTTGTCCGAAGGACATGAGCGTACAGCGAGCATATTTTGAGCGTATTTTTCGCGCATGGGGCGTGCGTTTTGTACGACGATAGTCTGGACGCTCGAGTTACTACACAGAGGCGGGGATAGCCATTTAAATTGTACAGTATGGGCGTGCTAAGCCCATTACGACCAGCGTATCGGTACGAAAATTCGCACGTACGCTGGAAAATCTTAGGGTAGGGTTCAGCCGCCGTAAGCAGGTACAATCAATGGGAGTGTTATGGGCGTGAAAGTTTATGCGCCCGGGCGAACGTACGCTACGCTCGCAGGCGATTGTGGTCGTAGGTCTGGATCAGGCCCATTGTAAAACTAGAAAATGTTCGGTAATTTATTTCATACTACATAAATGGAATGAACCCTCATAAAGGTGCCTAAAAACTGCAACAGTACTAAAATCCCTTTGAGTGTCCTCTAATCTCTTAAAACCTTACTAAAATGTAAAGAGAAAGGGGAGGGGAAGCTGGACTATAGCGCTGAAGAATATCACAATATCTACTGGAGGCACAAAGTATAAATGTCCAGAAAGTATAAAATGGATGATGTGCTGTGGTCTCCTCATTCATTCTATGTTACCATCCGAGAGGAAAGAGAAGCCCAATCAATGAATAAAAAATTCTGACATTTACCACAAATGAAACAGTAACCAGTAAATAAATTCACAATAAAAATGTACAATAAAAAAAAAATTGCACAGAGTAGTTAAAAATAACTGGTCCCTTTGCAGGAGTAAAAACCTGTACCAAGCCACATTGGATGGAAAGAAGCCGATGGATGGTGAGGCTGTGGGAAAACTGTCGGATCTTGTTCTCCATGGAGGCAGTCATAAGCTTTGACAGTAGTTGCACTAAAGGGATCAGAGGAGCGGTCATACAACGTGTTTCAGGCAGACTGCCATTTCTCAAATGTCACTTGAATGAGATCTATTTCATACTCCTCTAACTACACTGCTGATCAGATCTGCTATCTAGTTGTTAAGGGTTACATCATATTTGTTGAGAGTACATATGAAACAAAACAGTTTTGATTCACCAACAAATAGGTTTACTTTTAAAAATGAGGAAAATATTTGGGCTTGCAGTCACAATACCATTTGTGTAGAATTGCATATTCATGATCCTGCAAAGAGTCTATTTAGATACTGTGTTAAGCTGTGCATGAACAATGTAAAATAATTATAACTATTAATAATAGCTATTGAAGGTAATTTTGTAAAATGTTTTTCCATATGGAAGAGCCTTAGGCAGTATTTAGCATTTATGCAGTCATGTTGATCAGTTACTTTTTTTTATCTTAATCTGTTCACTTTATTTCTGTTTATAGGTTGTTCAGTTCAACAGACTTCCGCTGGTTGTGAGCTTCATAGCCAGCAGTAATGCCAACACAGGTAAACATTTTATATACTCCTGGCAGGATATTTTTTTTGTGTTGTAATCCTCCTTTTAAAACTTCCTATGATAGATGAAAGCATTCTATGGGTTAACCCTCCTTTGTGTAATTTCCTGTTAGCTGTTCCTATCCTCCCATTAAGGCTGTATCCTACTTTTGGCCAGCTTGGTTAATTTTACCTGTGGCTTCTAAGTAATTGGAACCATTACTGCCATGGTAAAATAATATCGTTTGGTCTAGTGTTTTAGAATGGTTCATTAAATGCATGGATAACTTGTATGTTTTATGTTTTTGTTTTTAGGATTAATCCTTAGTTTAGAGAAAGAGCTTGGTCCCTTGTTTGAAGAGCTACGTCAAGTTGTGGAGATCTCTTGAGCTAAGATATACTTTAATGGAGATGATTTGTAACTTTATGGACTGGATGTAGAGTTTTCCTCCCAAAGCAATCAGATTTTTAACGCCCTAATACGTCTGTAGTGTCTCTGCAGAACTGAAATGAGCTTACTTTTGTGCTATGAAGACTGAGAAGATCATGCCTCTACTTGTCATGACAATGATAGATGCTACTTTTTCTAAGAAAAAGTGCCATTGTGCAAAAATGGACTGTTTAACAGTTCTATTCCTTTGATTGCAAGAAGCTTACAAATAAATTGTTTGTTGACACAATTTCTTATTTAGCCCCTCTCTTTGTGTAATTTGTTTGCCAACCAAAAGTAAAAGTATGTCTGTAATTTGATAAAAATGTTGATGTGATGTGATACTAACTAGTGTCTAGGAAAGTGTTTATTTTATTAATTAAAGATAACAGCGCTGATCCATCGATTGAGTAAAGCTAGGTACACACCTATGCAATCATACTTGACTACTGCAAGTCTCCATGAGCATGCCAATTCACATGTATGCACTGTACTAATTTATCAGCAGATCTAAGCTCAATATCTTGCCTAACCATCTGCTGAAAAAATCATTGGTTCTCATGGTCCAGATTTGCACTTTCATGCAGTTGCTCCTAACTTTAGATTAGCCCCACTCTTGCAATATCATTCCAAATGGTCTGGAATCATGTGACCAGCCTGATATTTGCATAGGTGTGTAACCAGCGAAAGGGGGGGGAAAAAGGTGCAAGCTTAGACCTGAGCCAAACCATGTTGAACTGAATGCAGAATTGAGAGGTGATATTGCCTAGCTTAACTCTAATTTACAGATTAAACATAAAGCTTAGCAGTATGTGATTTCTATGTGCAAACACATAGTATTTTCCCTGCCTGCAAAAAATAAAGTTCATTGCACCCCTCACATTTCATCACTGTTTTATTCTACATATGCACTTATTTTACACTTACTGGTTGATTCAGAGTGTGAGTGTAATTTAATAATATCTGTATGCATCTCGTGTCTTTATTTTTCAAAACTTGTGGAAGTTTGGCTTCTGAATTTCACTTAATATAGAGAGTCAAAAGATAATTACTTTAAATCAAACCTAACGCAACACTGCCAGTTATGTTGATAGTTAAAATGTTGGCAGTTGAGTCTTAAGTTAATAATACAAATATTATGACATTTGTAAAGTTTTTTGTTTTTCTTTTATAAGCTACATTACATTAAGTTTCCAGATGTTACAAACAAATACTGACCTATTACTCAACTGTCGACATTGACCAGTCAACATTATAACCTTTCAACATATTGACTTGACATATCATACCAGACCCGTCACAAGGGCCTGGATCCAGATTTTCTCCTGATGATCCATTTTGGAATGCAGTCAGCTCTGTTCAGACTTCCGGTAAATGACACTTCCAACAGCTTCCAAAATGGTGGCAGAGTTGCATTTGCAAATGGATGTGACGTGGTATTACAGTTTACAGAATAGGTGTGCCAATGGACTGCACATTGGGCCTGATCCAGACCTACGACCTATAAACTTTCACGCCCATAACACTCCCATTGATTGTACCTGCTTACGGTGGCTGAACCCTACCCTAAGATTTTCCAGCGTACGTGCGAATTTTCGTACCGATACGCTGGTCGTAGTGGGCTTAGCACGCCCATACAGTACAATTTAAATGGCTATCCCTGCCTCTGTGTAGTAACTCGAGCGTCCAGACTATCGTCAAAACGCACACTACAAAACGCACGCCCCTTGAGCGAAAAATACGCTGAAAATACGCTTGCTGTTCGCTCATGTCCTTCGGTCGACCGGAAGTTGTCATACTGCACATGCGTAGTGCGTTTTTTTTCACGAATTTTCGCTTACGATCGGCGTACGATCGCTTGCGGCCGTAGCTCTGGATCAGGCCCTTGGAGAGGAATGCTCTTTTGAAATATAAAAAACAAAAAACTCTGACTCCATACCCTAATCTTAATCCACAAATTGCTACTACTACCTTGGAACCCGTCACACAAATTATTGATTGTCCTCTGGTGACGGACTTTAATAGTTGTAGTGGTGCAATTAAAAGTTTAGTAGCCAAACATTGGCCGATTCTGAAATTGGACCCACTCCTCGCTAATTCTCTGCCCGATAAACCAATAGTCAGGTTAGGAAGGGCAAAAACTTTTAAATCATATTTATCCCCCAGTCTCCTTCCCATAGAGCAGCGATCTAGTTTATCTAAGTGTAGCTTAAAAGGATGTTACCCATGAGTTATGTTGATAGTTTAAAAGGGTGGCAGTTTAGTATTAAGTTAATAATACATATATTATGAAATTTGTAAAGGTTTTTTTTTTGTTTTTTTTTTTACAAGCTACATTACGTTAAGTTTCCAGATGTTACAAACAAATACTGACCTATTACTCAACTGTCGACATTGACCAATCAACGTTATAACCTGTCAACATATTGACTTGACATAACATACCAGACCCGTCACAAGAGATTCTCTCCTGGTGATCCATTTTGGAATGCAGTCAGCTCTGTTAAGACTTCCGGTAAATGACCCTTCCAACAGCTTCCAAAATGGTGTCAGAGTTGCATTTGCAAATGGACGTGACGTGGTATTACAGTTTACAGAATAGGTGTGCCAATGGACTGCACATTGTTCCAGACTTCAGATCCACCACCATTTTACATATACATGAGTTTGAAAACACAAGTTAGGAAATGGCTATCAGAAGTCTTGGCACAAGGAAAGGGAAAAGCAGATGTCTTTATGGGGGACCTGTGGTTACGGATCCTAACGCATTTGATAATCACAGACCTGCATGCATAGAAATAGATTTTTAGATCCAGGCCAAGAAGAGAACTTAGCTTTTAAAATAATGGGAGAGTGGTTCACAGTGTCCCAATGTCAGTAAAAAGAAAACAAAAAAAAATTGATGTAAAAATAGAAAGGCTGTTATTTTCTTACATTTATTAACTTGTAAACTATACAATGAAAACATAGAATTCTTCTAAATTACATTTTCCATAACATTTTATTACAGTAAAATACGACAAGGGACTAATTGAATGTAACAGTTAAGCAAAGAGTGCCTCAAACAAGTTTCCAGAATGCAGCCTTCACTTCATGTGTTGGGAGTGACCTAAATCAGTGTTTCAACCATAGTTCTCAGGGACCACTAAGTGATATAGAGAGCACCACCTGTGCAGATTTAAAAATGCGTCAGTCTGTAATCAACACACCTATTCTCCAGCAAGGAGTCCTTGAAAACGTGCACATTAGCGCTCCCTGAGAATGGAGTTTGGGAAAGACTACCCTAAAGTTTGTTAAAAAAATAAAATTGTTAAATATATACTAGGGTCAACTTAATATTTTTTGTATTCAGTATCAAGATGAATAATGTTGACTTCTAAAATAAAAGGTATTTGTAAAAATGTTGTCACAGCCAAATACCGTTTCACATATAATGAAATTGTTCATTAAAAACATAAGTTTTTGATGTTTCCGGTCACCTTCATCTGCTAGTTGGAGTGTCTTCTTATTTGGGACTAAGAGTAAAAGAAAAGAAGCATTAGCAATGATCACAAACACAAGCATGCCACCTTCACTGTATGAAAGGCAGGACTTTCCAACTTAATAAGGCTAATAGTGTATACCAACATTGTAGACAGCGCAAGTGGCACATTACTGTCATAGAAGTATAAATATACACAGGTGTGTAATACAACGTCAGAAAGACAACTATAATTAATATACACAATGTATAAAACCAGGGACATTTGCAGGGATACAATTAATAATTAGGATCTAAGGCGTTGTAAAACGCTCTTTCTAGACATTACTCACATACATATCCACACTCATCGCAAGGTTTATTCCATCTCAGATCTTCACAGGATTAATTGTTCTTCTCAACACTAACAAATACTTTTGGTTACAGGACTTGTCCCCTGACTGAACCCACTCTGGAATAACTGTCTTTGTCCATTAAGACTATCCTCTGCTCTCCAAACTTTCAAGCGTTCTCTTAAAGCTCACCTATACAGAAAAGCTTAGCAACTTCTTCAACCGACTTCTTAACATTTGTCTTCTTTTACAACTAATTTTCTATCCAGTTTTTCTTTGTGCTGCTTTGATGAACACAGAACTGAACACTGAACTCTCCTCTGATGTGGGGAGGTATGGACACTTGTGTCCATACTCCCTACCTTACGTTGACTACACCTGTACGATCGCAGATCCGTGCAGATATTCCTAATACTGCCCAGTTTGCCAAATTAAAATGGGCAACCCCAGCTCCGGTACAGGGTTTTGCCGTGCGTATTGTAAACTTCGCCCCGTCCGACGGATCTCAAACATGCCCAGATGTTATAGTTATGGGTTTAACTATGAATCAGGGCCTCTGTTACCACCCAGTCAAAAAATGTAACATAGGCTCTAAATCATAAAAAGCAATTACATTTTTTTGAAATTATGTTTTGGGGTAATACAACATCAAATTTCTAGATGAAAAATAAAAACATTTGAACAAAAGGAGTATCAGGTTTCAGTAAAGTGTATAAATGAATGACCTCAGTCACTGTACTTTCAATTTTTGATCAGAACTATATACGGTGATAGAACTGTATACCAATGATGCATTGTTCTTGAAAAATAACTATTACTTAAATTGCTTGGCTCTTGACATATTTCTTTGTGCTTAAAAGCTGTCATACAGCAGTCATTTTATAATCATAGAAAAAGGAGAGAGTGGATAAGGCAAACTTCCTATTGTAGATAAACAGGGCTCTAAGTTTACTTCCAATTTTAACCTTAGAATAATTATTTTATAGGATTAGATGTAAATATTTGAAAAGCTCCAGGTTTTAAGGTCTTCGGACTGGATCCTGATTTAGTAGGGTCCTTTTAGCATACCTCCGCAGTATGATCCTATTTTGCAGAACTGCGAGATGAGAATACTCTCTTCGCACTTATGCATTTCCACCCTACCTTAAAATGTGATTGTACACAAGCCCTAACTCTACAATTTAAATACATCCCCCCTCCCACCATGCAGAAATATCTGTGCTGGAAGCACTTAGAATGCGCATGTGCACATGGAGTAACATGAAGAAAGTTGCCCCAATTATAAAATCTGCATCCAGTCCTTTTATATTAAAACTATCTTAGACAAAAATAACAATTTGCCACTAGATGGCAGCATAGAATGATATTGTTTTTATTAAAGCCTTCTGTTGTGTCATATATAATTCTATATTATATTTATACACTATATATTCCACAATCACAATAAAAGTCACACAAAAAAAAATTAGTACTATTGCATTACTATTATTAGCACAATTGTTTTTCAGTGACTTTTATTCTGATTGTGGAAAATAAAAACTTTATTGCACTATGAAGCGCCCCCTTTTGCTTCTTTTTGTTTCAGAAATTTTCTAAAAACCTGAAGGGATCGGTTTACATCTGAAAGGGAGCTGCAGTCGTCTGCCAATTTATTGGACTGTTGATCTGGAGCATCATTAAAGACTCATATTGACCTACTGTGACTAAAACCTCAACCATACTCAATTAAGCACGCCCTACCCAGTGCTTTTTGTGTGTGTATATATTATATGTTGTCTTATATTATAGAGTGTCTGAGAATTTCTCTCTCATGGCAGTGCATCCAACAATGTGGTGTAGATATTTATCAGTGTATTTATATATTCTTCATGCATCCAGTGCCTGGGCAGCCATAATCTCACTAATACACAAATTCTAATAGCAGTGTTTGCATGTTATAACTGCAGGGTGCCCACTGTGAATGCATTAACTCCTCTGGCTGTAAAAGCCTAGTTCTAGGGCTATACTCCCACCGATGGAGTATGAAATGGGAAGCAGCAAGTGCTGACTTTGTAGGAAGCTGCGGGGTATAAAACAGCAAAAGCAGAAGCTAGAAGCTCTCCTCTACTCAGTCAGGCGTAACCAATAGATTCGGTCACAACGGATGATACGACAGCTGTAGCTTGCACTGTATTTTATCAGAAACTGGCCCAAAATACTATAAGCAAGGAACTTTGTTTCCAGTCACGATTAAAAAATGTTGTTGTTTTATGCATCTATTTTCATAGTAGCCAAATAAACTATGGATAACATACTAATAACTATAAGTTACACGTTTTTCATAATCTTACCATTTTCCACCTTAAAATTTTAATCCATTCATCTGCTTCTGCACCTGTCTTTGCACAGAGGTAATAGGTCCTCAATGGGAAAACTAGACTAAAGAAACAATATAAAGTATATTAGTATCAGTTTTAATACAGATTTATACTATTTGTGCCATATTGTTAACACAGTAGATAATTGAGTTATCTACATGTTTTGGCCTGGTAGCAATGCTTTAATAGCTGTATGACATATAGACAATGCTTAAATCATTTATCATTGTTTTTAGAATTGTAAATGGCTGTTAAATATCTATTAATGGCTATCAGTTTAAACCAGATTCAGAGTTTAAAAATAAGAAAAATAAAGTAGAAATTTACACCAGGGCAAAACCATGTTGAATTTCATGCGGAGTCAAATTAATTGTATTCATTCAGCAGGGAGAATGCTTTTGCCTTTTGCACACTTAAACTTTTACATTTTAGACTTGTCCAAGGAAAACACCTCCCAGCTCTAATACTGTCTGCAACATGAAATTTTCCTCTCCTATGATTATTTTCAAACTATGCAATATTAGCTCTTTATATGTTAATAAATATGTTTAATTGATATTGTATTATTTCTTATTATTTATCATCATAAAACTTACATTTTTATTTTTATTTTTACTGTTCAGTAAACTTCACAGATTTATTTTGTCTGTAAGAAACAGCAAGTTACACTATTTCACTTACCAGAAGCAGTTGACTCTCTCCTGCGAGTAATCAAATTGTACTGCACTGCACTCTGTAAGATCTAAGGTCTTTATTGGTTCCTGGGCCTGCAGAGAAAATGACACAGCCACATATTCTATGATCCTTTATTATATATATTCAGGGGCTGCATGCTGCCCTTCAAGCCCAAATCCAGACCTTATTTATAAGTTGAAACCTTAAATTTAATCAAAGAAATTGACACCTCTATATCTAATAATCATAATGTAGGACCAGATTCAGACTCCCGCACGCTTTCCGTGCGTGCGGGAGTCTGTAATAACGCGAGACAGAGGGGAGTGCACGCCCCCTGTCACTCCCCTCTGTCGTGCTGGCTTTACGCTGCCATTGCAGGCTTTATGGCGTTTTACGCTGCCATAAGCCTGCATTTAATCAGACGTGCGGATCAGCGGTTCGTACGACCACTGATCCGCCACAGTGTGGGAGCCCCCTCCCACTGTACAATTTAAATGCTTCCTCGGAAATGGGCTTGGACGGAACTATAGTAACTAGCGTAACATCTGGAGGGCGCATGCGCCCTTCATTGAAGGCAGGTCACTTACGCACAATGCGTGCATAAGTGACCTGCGTTATTAAATCTGAATCCGGTCCGTAATCATAAATAAATGATAAAACGTTGACAAATAAATGTATGGAGCTAGGGTTGCAAATGACCCTATGGAGATAATATATAAAATCATTAAATTTTGTAAACTCTTGTTTGTTAAGGGATTCAGTCATTTGTGAGTAACTTCTGCGTAACATCTGGAGGTCGCATGCGCCCTCCAGTGAAGGCAGGTCACTTATGCACAATGCGTGCGTAAGTGACCTGCGTTATTAAATTTGAATCCAGTCCGTAATCATAAATAAATGGTAAAGCGTTGACAAATAAATGTATGCAGTTAGGGTTGCAGATGACCCTATGGAGATAATATATAAAATCATTAAATGTTGTAAACTCTTGTTTGTTAAGGGATTCAGTAATTTGTGAGTAACTTCTATAAAACATTTGATTTTAGGCTACAGTATATAACAGAACTTACCAAACGGTCCTTATAATACTTGAGCTCATTACGTGTCAGTATAAACCATCTGGTCTTCCAGGTCTGTGGAACACAAGGTGACAACTATAGTACATTGTAATTATTACAAGATGAGTGATGTTTCAAGGTCTAGATTTATCACTGAGAAAAGAGGGTTTCAGCAGAAGGAATACAACACTGACAACGGCTGCTGGACTTGTGCAAAAATATCACAGTGTGAAAGATTAAATTTCAGCCTGTTAATACTAATGCTGCTGGCCAACAGTTTCACTCATTCATCGCTACTATTATACTGCCACATGGTTGAACAGAACACTAATTTAATATGGATATTCAAGAGCATGTATCTGTAGTGGAATATTAATTACTGCTTTAAAGAAAGCAACAAGTCACACTTTATGAAAGCTTATTGATGTTTTAACACTATTTCACAGAACCTTGTGTGGATACTAGGATTCATTTCACTATATAGGTGTTTTGCTGAACTTATTTACAGCATCTGACTTATGAATGACATGTATTTAATTAAATGTATATGTTATATTAAATGGCCTTTCATCACTTAATAATACATATAAATGTCTCTTAAGTTACATTTTTATATTGATGTTTTCTTTCATGGGGGATTAGTGCCAGTTTCATAATGGATTGTAAAACAATTAGTACTCGTTACCTTTACACGCCCTCCTTGCTTTGTGAGAAAGCCTTCCTTTGTGCCCAGCTAAAAAAAATGTAAAAAAAACAAACACATAATTACTAAATGTAGCAGAATTTCCAAATATCATATGTTTATGTGGTTAATTCAAGCGCAAATTAAGGTGAAATAAAGATGTTTATAATGGAGCATATACATACTCTATATAAAGGAAAAAGCATCCCAGCACACAGGTCTGCAGATGACATATGTAATACTAACATAAAACTCATCTGTCAACATTTGGACCTGTCAACATTTTGACTGTCGACATAACAATGGGCAAAGCAGCACACTGCTATCAATCAGTAACTAACTTTTCATGATCTATAAAATACATGTATTCTCTACTGAATCTTCCTACGCAAAATCCACCAACTTTCATCAGTGACCAAGATTTTGAATTATACTTTAAAAGACAAAATCAGGCAGGAATTGTAATCTTCCTTATTCCCTCTTAACGAACTGCACAACCTCTTTCTTTCACACTCTGGCAGCAAGTTCTTGTTGCTTTCCACAAATGAAGATGAAGTGTCTGCTCTTTTCTTCTCCTGCTTCTCTACTACCTGTTCTCTAGATCCTGCACGCTCACAAAGTTGAGGTCCATCTTCTGTGGTTATTCCAAACTTAAATACAGTCTGCAATTTCTCTTTCATTACTGATAAATTTCCATCTTTTTGAGATACATGCAATGATAACTCCAATTATGAAAAAAAACACAACCCTATTTCTTAGCTTCCATATCCCTTTATAACTGTTTGAGAGACATAGCTACACCCACTTCTTGCACTTCCTTTCCTGACACAATGCTATGGATTCTCTTAAGTCAAGCTTTCATTCCCAACACTCCTCCAAAACCGCACTGACCAAGGAGGTCAATGATTTAATCACTGCTAAATCTAAAGGTCACAATTCTTTACTAATTCTCCTGGTTCTTTCTTCCACTTTTGACCTTGTAGATCACTATCTTTTCATACAAATGTTAAAATCCCTAGGTATTCAGGATATCCCCCTTTCCTGGTTCACATCCTACTTCTACATCTAATTTCTCTTTTAGTGCTCACTTTCCTGGATCCGCCTCCCCTACTTTTCATTAATTTGTTGAAGTACCACAAGGCTTAGTCTTGGGTTACCACTTCCCTTGGACAACAAATAAAGTCATTCGGATTTAAGTATCATCTCTACGCAGATGATACACAAATTTACCTGTCCACTACTGATCTATCACCTACTGTCTGTGTAACTGAATGTCTTTCTGCCATTTCACCTTGGACGTCCTGCCACAGCTAAACGATTTCCAATTGCCAATTACGTTACCCACCCAATTTTTCTATTTCTGTTAACAACACTGCAATAATCCATTCTCATCAAGTTCGATGTCTAGGTATTATACTTGACTTCGAACAGTCTTTTGAGACCCACATACAATCTTTATCTCAATCCTGGTGCATACATTTAAAATACATTTCCTGAAAATGCAAATATCTCACACAAGACCCTGCAAAAATACTTAATCATGCACTAATCATTTCCTGCATTGATTATTGCAATGCTCACCTTATTGCTCTCTTTTAATATAAAAATAACCCCCTTCAGTCTATATTGCATGCAGTGGCTAGACTGATATTCTTTGCTGGTGCACTCTGTACATCTTTACATTGGTCGTCTGTGTTTTGATAAAATACAGGGGGCAAGGCCTGAATAGAAACTAAGAAGGATGTGTCAGTAAAAGCTGTCCATCAGGGAAAGCATAGAAAATGTTTTTGTTTTTTTACCATTAATAAGCCAGGCTTACTACTCCAGACAAGTGCCTCACTAACCATCAGAGATACTGGCCGTGTAAGTAGCTGAAGACTGGACTTTGGGGTGGCTCTGAGCGCTCCCTGGGGATTAGGGCCTTTCCATGTGGGACGCCTCCAGCCTTTTTTCCCTGCTTGGAAAAATTTCGGAGCAGCAGGGGCAGTCCTTGCATATTGAACCCCAATATTTGAAAATCCTTTTTTCTCAGCTCTACCTGTTGACATCGATGGACCATCTGTTCTTAGACCACACACACCGGGCTCTGTAACCTCGATCACAAAACCCCACTCAACCCAGGGACATTGGGCCTGATCCAGCGCTACGAAAATCCCTAGAATATTAGGTTATCCTACCCCTCCCCCTAATCATCTGACCCCATCCTCCTTAGCTGTCCAGCGCCAATACTGACACTTTTTCTTTCATTATCCTGAGGATGCATTATTATTTGGCAAAGGAAGCCATCTACTGAGTGGGGTAACATCTGCTGCGCGCATGTGCAGAACATAAGCTAGCGTGCTTAGTTCTGGATCTACCCCAATAACGTTTTCTGTATTTATACATTTGAAATATTAGATTCCCCAACGACATTACGTATGGAAATTAGTTTCCGCAAAGGGGCACTATATACGCATGGTGGGTAGCGTTAGGCATTTCAATTTGTGCAATAAGATCTGGGTTTAGCCCTTACATACAATCCACTATTCCTCACTATTCCATGCCCCCGAGACACAAATTCACTATCTGCATGTAGGAGAGCAGGGGGAGTGCCCTTCGATCTTATGTTCAGTAATGTGAATAAGAACATTTATATGGAATTTTAAGTAAATTTGGATCTGGCCCGTTGGCAGGAATGG